>VZTF01002837.1:1834162-1988778 GCA_013397755.1 Cnemophilus loriae | reverse complement strand
CGGCGCGGTGCCCCGTCCCGGCACCCCTCCGCCTCCCCCCGGCAGGGAGCCGGGGCCGCTCGGAGCGGGGCCGTGGCGGGGCGCAGGGCGGAGGCTGCCGCAGCCGGGTTTGGGGCGGGGGGAGCCGCGCAGGGTGGGTGTCTCGGGGAGCTGATGTGTCCGGCTTCCTTTGCAGGCTGCTCGGGTACTTCAGAGCGAGCGGGAGGCTGAGCCGGCAGCATCCCCGGGCATTTCCAGCAAGCGCTCGCCAGCAGCCCGACACCGACTGAAATTTAGACGTCTTCAGAGAGGGGAGGAAGATCCTCATCTTCCGTAGCCTCCTCAATGAGTGCCAAGCTCTCCAAAGAGTTGAGGCTGTCCCTGCCGCCTTGTCTTCTGAACAGGACATCTGCCACCTTAAATACCAGCAGCACCTGCATCACGCAAGTGGGTCAGCTCTTTCAGTCCTTCTCATCCACCCTGGTTTTAATTGTCCTGGTCACCCTCATCTTCTGCCTGATCCTCCTCTCCCTCACCACCTTCCACATCCACAAGAGGAAGATGAAGAAGCGGAAAATGCAAAAGGCTCAGGAGGAGTATGAACGGGACCACTGTGCCCGCAGCAGCAATAGCAGCAGCCAGCACCCTGGGACAGTGGTGCAGGGAGAGGCACACCAAGGAAGAGACAGCCGACTGGGAAGATCCCCCCAGGACTCGGAGATCCAGCGCTCCTCTCCCTCGGCAGCCCCCAGCTCTCAGCAAGCACAGGCTTGTTTGGACACAGCTGGCGCGGGGCTCCTGCAGACGGTGATTTTGTCGTGATGGTTTGGGGGAGACCTCGCGAAGGCACTGATTGATGTTTGTAAATATCTGAGTGATTATTCTAGTCCCCGAAGAAGAAGAAAGCATTGCTAATTCAAATGAACGAACAAGCCCATGATCCAAGCGCATCACAGATCACATTGCGTTTCTCATTGACTGTGTGAGGAAAGGATGCATCTTTTTACTGGAGAAGGAGCTGCACACAGCTACTAAATATCGAGTCATCCACCTGCAGGAGAGGGTCAGGGGTAGGGGGTCCCTTTTCTCTGGACATTATTACCCCAAGTACAGGGATAATTGGGTTTCCCACTGCTCTTGGGATTCCCACTGCACCCTGTGTCATTGTTACATGGTGTGGGTTGGGGTGTGGGGGAAGAGGCAGGTCTGGTGGGTGCCCTGGGACCCTTCTGTCGTCTCGGAGCAGACTGGCGGTACACTGTGGTCTCTCCTTGTGTGCTGGGATCTGTGCCCCTGTCCCACCCCTCTCACTCCTTTCCAGAACTGGATATTGCTTGTTGTAGAAATGGCCATCCCTAGTTGGGCTTAACTGCAAGCACCCTCTGACCCCGTGGCTCTGTGCCCCCAGCTGCAGCACTGAGTGACCCACTCACTGTCTGGGGGATGGAGTCAGCTGTCTGCATAGAGTGGTGCCTGAGCTTTCCCCTCCCATCAGCTCCCTTCGTCTTGAAAAGCCTCCCCTTCCCCATGCCAGGAACCGTGAAACCCAAGCCCGGTACCGTTCTGTGTGGAAAGGAGAGGCAACGTGCAGTAACTTGCCTGTCCCCTCCCAGGGGATGTTGTCTTTGTACCTCCTGTTGGTCCTGAAACAATCCAGTTCTGCACCAGGCACCCTGCACTGAATGCCTGCGTTTACAGCTTTGTCTCCCAGCAAGGAATCCTGCAGCAGTACAGATCTTGCTTCTACTTTTTTAGGCTGATATGTATTTTCAACCCTCCTAATCTTATAGACAGTTAGGGACAGACAACAATTTTATCCTGTTTCCTCTCTTGGGAAACAAATAGTGCAGTTGTGCAAAACATCCACTCTCAAACCCTGGCAGATATTTATTTTAGAAGTGGCTTCTTAGAAGTGGTTTAGTTTATCCCTGGCAAGCACGGAGAGTTTGGTTGTCTCTGGATGGCGGGTGTGAGTGGCTGCTGGTACTGTGTGTGCTGGAGGACGCAGTGTCATTTGCAGAAAATGCGTCTTTGCTTAGTGATTAAATCAATGACCATTACTTGAAGGTGCCTTAACAGCGTGCCGTATCCAAACTTTGAAACATCTAGCGTGGTATCGTAGCAGAGGCAGCTTTCTACTGTGCATGCTAACATCTAAAAATTACAGCAAAGAAAAAGCGATCCCGAGGGAGTTACTCTTTCTTTTTTCTTTCTGTTCCATCATTTAAAGTGATTTGAGGATATAGTAATAGTCCACAGTTTTTAATATTCTGTATCCTTTGTGTTTCTTCTCTGACATGCTCTGTCTCCCAGGGTGGCTGACTAGAAAAATCCCAGACACATAGACCGGGAGGTCTGGGGCCGTAATCTGTGAGTGAATGCCATTAACCAATTTAAAACTGAAAAAGAGAGTGGCAGAAGTCCTTCATACTCCTATAGTAATTCCAAAATGCACAGATTTCAGGGCAGTATTTCTGGTACCCAGTTTTATCGCTTCTTGATCTTTCCTGGTCTGATGGGAAATTGCTGTTAAGTTTGGATCCGTGCCTCCATCGTTTTAGGGAAGTGCTGTACCAGGGAGCCCAAGGAGCCGCTCCACCCGCTGAGGTTAGTGTGGCGAGCTACGGTGCGTGCGACTGAGCGAGGGGTGTTTGTTCAACGGGAGCCACGGCTGGCTCTTGCTGCCAGCCGGCGTGATCGGATGATAATGGGTACTTCGTTGTTGCTGGGCAAGGAAATTGTCTTTGGTTTGTTTCACCTAATAAAGGATGCATGAACTTTTGCGTTTAACCTCCTTATGCAACTGCGGCACAGTATTGCGCCACAGGGAGTAGATGTAGGACAATGAGGAGTGTTCAGTGAGCAGTAATTGAGCTTCCTGACCGTTGATCTCCACTAAATAGAGAGGTATTACTTTCCCCTTTATTTTGTGCCTTTAAACCACCCACTGCCCCCCTTCCCTCACCCCATCCCAAACCAACAGTGTATAATTTCAAGTTTTATAAAAGCAATAAGATGTTCCAAATCACTCCAGTGCATTTCTGGTTGATGATTCCACTTTTTTAGTGTCTGAAGTCAGATACTCTTCCTTCTGCCTTATGCACTCAAGGCATGCAATAATTCCCCAGAAGTGTACTGCTTGTCACATCTCATTGCAGTTATAAAATTGCCCTGTTTTTGAAGGAAAAAAGAAGGATGGAGAGATAGATATATATATCTTTATATATATATTATGGATGTACAGGTATATGTATTATTTATATAATCTCATGCCACTGAAAGTAGTTGCAAAAGTGTGACTAGAGTTAAAATGTTATCATGTAAAACTCTATCCTCTGTTAATTAGTTTTGATTTAATATTTTAATATCTCTGTATTTATGTAAATCTGTGTAAATTACATGGTCTATTAGTAAAATTTCATACTGACTTTAATTTTCGCGGAACTGTGAGCTTCTTGTGGTGTCCTTTAAGGTTTTTTATTTCTGAAGTTAAATTAGACAAGATATGAGAAGTTGTAAATTCCTATTATCACACAGAATTACTGCAATAAGGTTCGTGCATATTCCCAGTACACGGCCCTATCTTGAGGTATTGCAAGCTTATGAGGTTTAATTGAATGGTCTCAGGAGATCTAGCTGATACCAGCAGGACACGTAGGTTTTCATTTTCATGAAACAATAAGCAATCTAGGGAATAGATGTGGATTTTTAAAACAGAGTTTGTGCTTGGAGGTTCTGTCAAATCAATTGCTTCAAAACCCTACAGCTACAGCTAAACTTCTGCACTTAGCATTCAGTATTAATAAGGCTGATGCTTCTTTCCCCTCCCCCTCCTACTTAAACTAGAAAAGAGTAGAAAATTGTTCATATTTCTAAAGCATACATTTTCAGCTAAATGTGAAACTTCCCTAAGGGTTTTGAATATACATATTTTATGCAAGTGTAATATCTATGTATCTGTATCCATATATTTAAATATTTTTGTGTAACCTTTTCTACGATATTTGATAGAGATGCTGGGTAAATGCTTGTACCTTTCTTGAACATGAGGAAGGATTTTTACCCTCTCAATGCGGACATTCTTTTTCCTGTGAATTTGCACTGGTTTCGACAAGTGACAATAATGACTGGGCAGCTGAGTGCTTTGCTTTGTTAGGGGGCACATCCTCCAGCTGGTTTTTCCTGGTTCTGAATTGGAGCTGGTTGGCCACTAGCATCCTGCATGTGTAAGAATAAGAAGTGCTGTGGTGCTCAGTAGTTCCTATCTGGTCCAGCCATCGTTCTGTGGAAGAAGCACGACAGCAGTGACTCCTTTTGTAGAGCCTAGTGAGAGCAGAGCTGATGGGCAATGTGATGGCCATGCTGGGACTGGATTGGAGCATCAGTGATGCCTCGTCCTACACTCCTGTCCTCAGAGCCTGCTGCTGCCCTGGGGATTCATCCAGCTCCTGCTGGCATCAACAGGAGTGGCTTGCACTGACTGCCAAGGGACTGGGATCCCATCTGTAGTCCACACGGAGGGTGACAGCTCTCCACATCACCACCGCTGACCCTGCTCTGCACCTGTCCTAGCAGTCTCCACGGGGATGGAAACCACCGCCTGCCACGAAGGCTACGGTGCTTCAGCCTGGTGGCACTGGGGAACCTGCGCTGCTACCGTTAGCTCTGCTTCTGTAGACTGAGGCGCTTAGGTTTCTATGTGGATCGTGGACAGGGAATGTCATTTCATCTAAATAAATCATTCCGGCATTTTTTTCTGTGGAGGTTTGTCTACTGCAAATGTAGTTTCAGATGAAATTTGCTGGGCTCTCCATCCAGACGTGTTTTAACTTTTGATACATCTCTCTCAGATGTATATCTGTAAATTTATAGATATATATCTCAAAAGAAATGCTGGACAAAAAGCAAAGAACAGAGACTTCACGTTATTGACAAAACTGTCCTATGACAAAAAAAAGCTTTTTTTTTTAAATTTAAAATTAATTTTAGAGGCTGCCTCTTTAATGTAAATAGCAAGTTACTCTGTGATTAATGTTTTCCATAGCATTTCTGAGTAATTGCTATCTTGTTTCTGGAAAGCCGTGTCCAGTGTTATGAAGCAACTGTGCTTTTTTTTTCTGTTGTTATGAATATGAGTACAACTTTTATGTAGGGAGGAAAAAAAACCAAGATTTGACTCTTTAGATAGGACTGAGTTATTTTAAATCCAGTTATAGGACTTGGTTGCTTTTTTTCCTTTCTTGTGGTTATTCTCTCTGCACGTTCATATTTTTTCTATGGGTACTTGAAACCCTACATTTTAATAAGTATGCAAGATATGAAGGGAAACATGACAAATGATGTAGGAAATATTCTTTTTCCTCTTTTGTGTAAATAGCAAAATTTATAATGACTTAGGTACCATTTCATTACATTTCTCGTCTCTATAGAATTTGGCATGACACATATACAAAACTTTAATAGCACTTTCGTTTATGTTAAAAGTTAGAACTGCTTTTATCCAGGACTGACGTTCTCACCTCTTTCAGGTATCCAACATTTTTTCCCCTAAGCCAAGTTTTCCATCTGATTGCTAAATAAATTTCTAGTAGAACAGAGCCTCCTTCTGTTTTTAGTCTTTTGCTTGTAGGTCTCTGGTCTGAATCCAGCCAAACTCATCAGCGTAGAAAATGTGTTACGAACTTGTGAGAACTGGATGGTGTATGAGCCTTGAGGAGAGGGGTGATTGACAAGCAGACAGGTGAAATGCCTGGCAATGGAAATAGTTGGTTTTCTTGTGTGGAGTTATGGAAGGGAAGCCTCCCCTTCCTCTGGATGGACCTGGGTGAAAGGCGACCCATTCCAGCCACAGCAGAGACAAGTGTCGATGTCCTTGCTGATACTGTTGCTCTAAAACATAATTTTGTATATGACACTAGATCTTATTTCTGTAAATTATATGTAATGTATCTCTTATTCAAGTCAAAGAGGTTTTCATTGCTTCATCAGTACTATATGTTCTCTGTGGATAATTAGAAGAATTAATTTTCCAACCCTTTTAACCCTACAAGCATCAATTTTGTATGAGTTAGGAAATAAATAAATATTTGGATCAGAACCCTGTCAGTAAAAATTGCCTTTATTTATATAATCCAGTGTTCCAGTTGGCTTTTCTTTGTTGTTTCCTTCCTTGAAATGGAGCAGTATAATCTGTTCATTATTTTACTTTTCTAAGGGGACAAAGACTTTAAAGCAAATACTGCAAAATACAGATATACAAAGAGGAAAAGTTTTCACATTGTACAGCAGAATGAAATCATGTAGACTTTTTTTTTTTGTTTCAGAGTCATTCTTTGACCTCTCTTTTTCATACAGCCTCCAGTCAAGCAAAATTTTAACCTAAAATCTTTTGAAAGAACTTCCATAAAACACATTGCTTTGCTTTTATGGTTTTACTTTTCCTTACTACACAGTCAGTGGCCAAGTACAGGTTAAAACTTTTCAAACAGTATCCTAGGGGATTACGAGTGCTGTAAACAAGGGGCAAGTATTGTAGGTTATAAGGTGAAAATATTATCTCTATAATACAGTAAAAGCAGGAAGGTCTGCGGGGTGAATTTAAGATTCTAAAGGAGTGCCTTTATTTTGTTCCTGGCTCTGTCACTCACACATTGCGAGGCTCTTGGCTTCCAAGCTCTTTATATAATAATGTAACTTATCTATTAAACAGACTTGGAGCCTGCAAATATACAGCCCTGAAATGAATAAATTAGGCATCATCTACATATAAAAGTACTGATAGCATAATACAAATTAAAAGAGTCTTTATGCTGTAATCACCTGGCTTGGATTGTTCAAGTGCTTACACTTGGCAGCGAGATCCAAGTGGCACACTGCACAGCTGGGAGAGGGATGGCTGGGCAAGATGCTTCAACAGTCACACCGAGGGGCTCAATTTAATTTTTAATTTGAAGTGGAATACGTATTATGGAGGAGAGCCAAGAAAACTAATGTTTATTTTACCATTTCATCACACATAGCACTTTTCTGAGTGCAGAAAACAGCCTTGTATGGTTTTAAGCAGAGTGCTGACTAAGGTAATCGGAATATAGGAAAAGACAATTCTTGGGAGTAAAGCCATCACTAATGAAATTCATGGCACAACCTCCCTGAGTACAGTGGGGCCTCGACTATGCTCAAGAGAATACCAGATGTCACTCTCTGCTGGCTGTCTATCCCTTGCCAGTGTTATCAGACTCTTGATTTCTGCAATCAGTCTTTCTAGGTCACGTGGATTTCTCCTGTCTTTTGACTTGCCATCCATACGGTGAAGGATCACTAGAGAGCCTGTCTGTCTGCTCTTTCCACTAGGGATAGGCTATGTTGACCAGGCTTATCTCTTCCTCCTAATGGGTGATCTCAGCCCATCTCCAACATGAGGAAATTCCTCACTGTAAGGGATCAGTTGGTTTGATTTCTGCAAAGATTCTGTAGGACTTTGCTGTCGTCTTGGTCCAGCTTGTCACACATTTACTCACAGCCCAACCACTCTGCAGCAAGACAGAAGTTTTTGAG
The DNA here is from genome assembly GCA_013397755.1 of Cnemophilus loriae. NCBI lineage: Eukaryota > Metazoa > Chordata > Aves > Passeriformes > Corvidae > Cnemophilus > Cnemophilus loriae. The sequence continues at coordinate 1,981,245 of VZTF01002837.1, read as the reverse complement.
AAAGTGCTGGACTTCAGAATAGTCTGAGAAATACCAGCACGATTCCCAGCATAGTCTATGGGCATTGTAACAGCATCACATTTCCTGATTAAGCTGCCAACCCAAGACCACAGGCTGGAACTGCTGAGAAATCATCATTCTTTCATATCAGGAACACCACTGTAAGGAAAGGCATCAGTTACTATAGAAAGGAGACAAAATAAGGGAGAGGATATGATTATAATATGAGTATTAATATACAAATATATGTAAAACCTGTGAGACAGACAAGGTCAACTGAATGTCTAGTAATGGCTAGCCATTCAGCCCACACTTTCTTCTTTTAAATCAGATTATCACAATCCGTCCTATTACTTGTGGTCTTGAATGCTTTTAGACACATCCTTTTACTTTGCTGCTCAGTTAGTGAGCCTGTACTTGTTTATGAACTCCAGTTAAATTCTTTAAAGTCTATTTTTTTCATTATAGAAATAGAGTTTCTATTTAATCATCCTTTTAACAGGCCTCAGGAATAGCACAGGGGAGCCTTCACTTCCAGCACACCTTTTAGAGCTTGTTCGATCTGGTAAACATGATATGTAAAGGAGGACAACAGTCCAGATAATCATGTGGGATCACTGCAAAAATCTGTAAACAGTGATTGCCTTTAAACAGAAAGCAAGAAGCCTGTTAAATCCTGAGACAGTCACGACTTTTTACCTGTCTACAATGAAGCAAATTCAAAACATCTCTGCTTACTGCTTGAGTTATTTTGGATTTATGTACTGCTGGAACTGAGCTGACTATGAGCCATTACCTATCTGACAGAGCTTCTCTTAAGTCGGTTCGTCCTGAGATAAAAGGATGAGAATGAACCTAGTGTAGGAGTGGAAGAAGTGGGTGATATGTGACAGATGAGTGTTAGTAGGACTGTTTGCATAGCACTGTAGCCATACTGCAGGTCTCAGGGCAGATTCCTTAGCCCCATATACTTGCGAGTGAGAAAACATAACAGCATTACACAACTCTTGGTATCAGATCTGTATGTAATGCCTTTTGTAAGCGAAAACTTTTTACAGCTTCCAGAGAAGCTCTTGAGATTGCTACACTCCAATTAGACCTCTTTTGTTTCTTTTCAAAAAAATTCTTCTAATGCTCTGGAAAACAGAAACTCAAAATATGTCAAAATAAAGTAAGCAACAGGATGTTGTATTCCGTGTGAGAAAGGTATGCTTCTGAAAGACACCAGGCTGACAAATCTTTATGTGTTCATAGCCTGGGGACTTCACCACTGGAGAACTGTGTTTTTTCTCTGCTGATGTGCACCAGTTGTTGCAGTGGGGGGCCAGGAGGAGGAATTCAGATTTCCTCAGGCTGATGGAGTTGGTGAATTTGCAATGGCATGGACTGTCAATGGGAAAATGAAGAGAAAACACTCACCTCCCATCATGGAAGGCATGGGAAAAAACAAGTTTCAGACAGAAAGATTTTTCTGGGTTAGAGCTGGTGGTTTGTTAAGGAGTATCTCCAGGATTTACTTCACAGTACCTTGGCTCAAGTAACATCTCAGCACAAGGAGGTTTCCATTTGCCTCCCTGTCTCCTGCCCTCTTCTACCACTCTTCCAGACCATTTTACCTTCACTAACATTTTACTCTGAAGCAAGTTTTCGTACACCTGCAAGAATGTGTGGCAAAGGAGTTAGTGAATGACAAGAGAGCAATAACCCCTGGGTGTGCTGTGGAGGAGGCATCCAACAGCATGGGAAATGGTGCAGGGACACTAAACCCTTCAGAACAGTTGTGTGAGGAAAGGCTTATGAGACCATGTGCTTTGATCCCTGTCACGGACATCTGGGGTTAAAATATTGATAGCCTTCTGTGGCTGTGGAGATCCAGCCGGCTCTTGGGCTCTGGCACACCCCACTCCCACAATGCCCACAGCTTTCTTCACATCCTGTGGTATAAAGCTGCATTAGCTAGCATCCTTCTTCGACCTTTTGAATGAGATCCTTCATGTTTCCCCAAATATCCCCTTGCTCATCTGTATGACCAGCTCCACACAAGGTCTACAGGTCCCACTCCTGGCCTGCCTGGCTTGCACGTGGAATGTATGGAGCTGCATAGCTGAGGGCGACTTGACCAGTGCAAATGAATCCCCAGTTATCCCTGCCTTCGTCTCCCTGATCCCCAGCCCAGCCACCCACCAGTTTTCTAAGGAGCCAACAACGTTCAGCTCTCTGCTCTTCCCTCAAACATAGTTGAAATTAGCCGATGGACCCGAAAACTGCTGGGGGAGGACAACTGACAGGCAGCTGGGCAGGGAATATGCCTGCACAATAATGCAGGCGTTAGTGAAAGAAGTTATTTTTCACATCTCATGAATTGTAAGTAAATTTCAAGACTTTTTTGGTGCCTGACTCAGAGTTTTGAAATGTTTGGATTTGGCAGTGCTGCTCAACAATATCTTTGAAGCCCATCTGTGCTGTTTACATGCTCTTTCTTCAACCCCCCCAGGCATTGTCTGTTTCCTTTGGTTTTCCAGACTATAATCTTTTGAAGCAATAAATTAAGGGTTTGTTTGATAATTGTGATGTTTGTGTGAAAGTTGTTCAGAAGGTGAATCATAGATTTCTAAGACTAAAATGGGATCTGGAGGCATATAGCTACAAAATTATCTACAGTCTGTCACAAACAGGATTTTAATCCACTAATTCACGTCTCCTACCTGGCAGGTCCAGTGGCCCAGAAGCATTCATTTTTTAGGAGTCGTAGCTGATTTCCAGCTTGCAAATGCTGGTGAATCCAATTCATGCTTTTGTAATTTTTTTCAGTAATTACAAAAGTAGCTGAAAAAGACAAGATTTGTCCCTTAAAGGCAATATTTTTATAATATACAGAATGAAGTTAGCATATGCAGTAGTTATTAGGACACTGTAAAAAACAGACATCTGGCAAGGAAGGTAAGCCATCTGTGAAAATACAGTTCCTAAGACATACAATAACCCAAATGATGCCTCAGTTATAAATTCACAGCACTGGGAGTGCAAACAAAACTGTGTCCTAGGGGAAAAATATGAGGAAGTGTTACATATGCAACCATGTACCTACTCAGAGGGTGTCAGCTGAAATAAATGAGATGTTTGTAGTCACTATGGAATTTTGCCTCACAAAAAGTCCTCCACTCTATTTTTATAGATTTACCCTTGCCTCCCTTCGCTGTTTCCCCCTTACTCCAATATCTCTTTAACAACAAAAAAAAGAAATCTTGTGCTGAGCCTCCAAATATTTCTCTGCTCAAATGTCTGCATCAGAGAGTTCCTTAATGAGCTGCATACAAAGGCAGAGGCCAAATACGGTCCCCATGTTTTTTGTGTTTGTATAAAGATATAGATAGATATAGATATATGTGTAAGTATGTTTATAATCCATATACAAATTCTCTCGCACAGATTTTGGTCTGATGACTCTTCTTAAAGCCCAGCATTTAACTTTCAAGTTAATGAGGTTTTCATAAAAGTTTGGGGTTATTTGTTCTTTTCTAACTGCTTCATTTGTGTTAGTAAAAAAAAAAAGAATCATCAGTTATTGCAACTTGTGGATATTTATCAGAGTATAAGAAAGCGGCACCAAAACAATTATCTTCCAGCCTTATCTCAGAAGGAATCTTCATTTTGATTTGCCCTAAGAGAAAGAGAATACCATTCATGCTTATCAATGAGTATTTCCTAGGGTATGCAGATAGTAACAAGGCAAAGTACTGAAGCAAGTTGGCATTTTTTTCAGTTGATAAATAATTCAGAAAACAGCCACAGGATAGTGCAGAGAATATGCCTTCTAGTGAGAACTTAAAAAACTCAATCTGTTCTGCTTATCCAAGAAAAACCTGAAAGATGATTTGTGCACAGTCCTACTTGGGAAAGATGTTTTTCGTGGTCAGAACTAATTGGTCAGAATTGAATAGAATATCCTGATGTGACAGTGCAGAAGCTGACGCTGTATAATATGGATAGTAGAGATAATTGAGCTGTAGCAGATCCTTATCATTCAAATTATTTAAATCCACACGTTATTCTGAAATGTCATTACTTTTAAAGAAGTTATAAGGTTGATGCAAAGATTTTTGGTTAATGACTTTCCTCAGATGGATTTCTACAGGAGATTGGACAAGATGATTTTATCACTTTCCTTTAGACTTCAATCTATTGATCTGCAAAACAAATTTTTCACCATAAAATATATTTTTCTGTAGAGGACAATATTTATTTTGCAGAAAAATTGCAAAGAAACTGACAATTGAAAGGAAACCATTTCCATATTTTTGTTACAAGGCTAGCATTTCCCAGAGGTGAGGGTTTCTCTTTGCTTTCTCATAGCACACCTTCACTCCTGCATGACACATTTGACTGGGAGAAGATTTGCAATACACTTGACAAGAGCTGTGAGCTGCATAATGGTACAGGCTGCCTCAAACAGTACTTCAGTCTCTTCACCTGTATACTTCATTTCAAGAGATGCTCTGAAATGTTAAGAAATGTGCAAAGAAGGCAGTTTTGGGAAAGAGAATATCACTGGATTAACTCAGGGTTTTCAACTCTAATTAAGACTGATGATAAGCTAAAAATATTGTGGGATTCACAAACAGCATTTCTATAGATTGAACACCAAACTTTACAAATTACTGGGTAGAAACAGGATAGTAGTGTTCCAAAAAGTCCTCTAGTGGCACTGTCTGTATGCTCTCGGAAATCTCCCAGAGCAGCAGGATGTACATGTATACAGCCTGAAGTTTAAATGCAGTTGTCCCCACAATTGTCTGAGCGCAAGGAATCTGCATTCTTCATTTACATGTCTGTTGTACAGAGAGAAAGAGATACTATCCAACATCATACTGGAAGAAAATGGCCACCTGTTCTAGAAAAGTGACTTGTTAGTATATATAGATTCACAGGAATGAAATTCAGTAGTCTGAAGAAAGGCATTAAGTACTCTTGCGATATCTGCTCCATCAGCTAACCTCATGGATGGATACAGAAATTGCTTCCTAACTCCTGAGTGGTGCAGGTCAGATTCAGATAGCTTGCATATTGGAGGAAAGGAAGAAATTACTGAAGGAGTCAAAGTCTTTGTGCAGTAGGGGTGTAGTGATAAGTAGAAAGGAAGCTGTGAAATGAACAATAAAAGCAAAAATGGTGGGGAAACTTCTTCCAGGCTTTGCTTTCCTGATGAACTCTGAGCCACTGATAGTGTCTCATGGCTATGGGAAGAAAGAAGAGCAGCAAACTCCGGGTACTTGGGCAACATAAGGCATCATCTTGATCCTTAAACTTGTCCAGGGTCAAGCAGCAACTAGGTGTGGGAATTTGGGTATGCCTTTGGGACCATTGCCTGCTTTAGCCACGTAAATCCTTTGCTGGATGAAGCCCAGCTAATGCACTAGGGGACAAGACTCAAAAGTTGCAGTGTCCAGATCTTTTACAGGAACTAGCTTTATATATCTCCACAGCATTTATCTAGTGACAACCGTCTCCGCCCCCACCCAATTCTGTATTACAGTTGATACACTTGTTAAAAGAGCAGTTATATCCTTGCATAACCTCATATCCTATCCCAGATTCCATTGCAAAACAGATGTATTTACTCCCTGTGGTTTTGTCTTGCTCTGCCTTCTTTTTAGATTCAAATCTGTAACAAGTTTATGAAGATGTGGTCTGCTATCTGCACAATTTAAACTATCAGCTCCGTGGGGTAGTGACTATGTTCACATGTACCAGGCACAAAAACGGTGCTGTATAAACACAGAGGATATGCCTCTAATTAATAAAAGCTCTTTTCAATTCTAAGGCTGACTGAAACAAGGGAGAGGGTATTCATAGAATAGCTTGGTTTGGAAGGGACCTCTTACCTTATTTTAAAGTCCTCTTCACCAACTTGGCAAGCCTATGACCAAGGATGCTCTTCCGCTTCTCCAACAGATGGACCCCACCAGACCCCAGGACCAGGTTTCTTGAAGTGAATCCCATGGTCTAAGTAAAACAGCCCCTGGCTGTTGTAATACTCACCGTTTGCTCCGAGAACTGTCTTCTACGTAATGCAAAGTGAGAAGATCATTCTAAGTGTATGAAATTGTTGGTGACATTAATTCAGTCCCAGATGTGTTGAATTGTTCTAATATGCTAGGCTGAGAAGCTGAAGCCACTGAAAATGAATATGGTGTGTTGTTAATGTACTTGATTATAAGAGAATTAGAACACTTGTTGAAATAGTGTTAGCTGTGTTTAATTTCCAGTGGATTTATTGAGCATGATACTCATGTGTGACGATGTATTGCTGTTAGCCTCATGGAAGAGGTTGTATTGTCTTGGATTTTGCTTTTCCAGCAGCATTGTATTTCTACTATAATATTACCACTATATGTGATATCTTTTGCTCACTTAGAAACAGCAAAACACTTGTAAATGTCATCATGCACAGGACAGTGTTGTGCTCTTTTAAAGGTTCCTTTCTATAATGAGAGTGACCTCAATTTTGTCACTGCTCACAAATGACACAGCTTACAAGCTGTATGTCTGCTGCAGAGCTGCCAGCAGTGGCAAAACTATTCTCTACTTGGATGCAGAAACACACGGTGTGTTGTTCTCCAAGACACAGAGTAATGGTGACATTGGCCTGTAAATCACTAATAAATATAAAAAACACTGCACATTTTTGTGTGAACTGAAGGCAGGTGATACGTGCACAGCTCAGGAGACTGAAGTCCCTGGTCAGTTCACTTGGCTGCTGCAGATTTTAGCTGGAAACCAGCTGCCAGCACATCTGGTCTTGTAGCAGGAGACTCATTTATGTGGGTGAAGGAAAAGTACAGACATTCTGCTTAAGGCCAGTTTGGGCTTCCAGATTTCTCACTTATCTCTGAGATTCACCTCCCAACAAATCCTCTGCACCCACTGTTGCCCTGGTCTTGAATCAGCTGTGGAGGTCTAGCACCGTTGAGTCCTTGAGCTCTGGTACTGCTGTATTCAGCCTCTTGTTTTAGTATTGGTCATCTGGCAGAATGGTGACATGATTGAGAATGGGTGCTGTAAAAGCTGTTGAGCTGCATGAGATTTCCCAAGCTATCTAGTTGCAGTTAATAAGTAGAGTTTAAAGCTAGGTAAAATCAAGTATTTAACCCAAGTAGAAATCCCCAGGGACTTGATGACTGTTTATACCTGGGACTCACAAGCATGGGCTTCTTCCTCAGATGTTGAAAGAGATTCATCAGCCTTGGAGAGTGGAAAAGAATCCTCAGGTGTTGAACAGCTGAGTTTAAATTCTCCCTCAGTCTATTGTAATATTAACCCTCAAGCCAGAAAAATAACTATCATGTCTAACGCTATGCTGGGATGGGTTTTTATCTGCTTTTTTTGACTGATGGTTCCTTATCTTGCATGGATTAATTTCATGTTTTCTGACTTGGAATGGAAATTCGAGCAGAGTATTTTATTGTTTGCGTGAGTCCTGCTCTCTTTTCAGTGCATTTTCGTCTGAGAGATAATGGGTTATGTTAGATAGGCAGAATGTGGGGGGCTATATTTACCTGTGCTGCCTTTATTTACCTGAAGTGAAGCACTGAGTGCCCCTTACAAAACGTCATTTGGTGACCTTAGGTGGAGATGTTAATTATTAGTACAGTTCCCATAAGGCAAGTATGAAGTAAAAAATGAGGGACACCATCAGGTTTGTGAGACATTGCTGGAGATATCCTTCTGAACTAGTGGTTCTTGAGATGTCTGAGGGATCTGAAACTGGCCTGATGGGCTCCGTGTTTGTGATACATTACTGCTGTGTCAATCCATGTTAGAACTTCTAATGCTTATCTGCACTCTATAAGAACCACCAGGTTTCTCCTTTGATGAATATTTGGGCTTTTTAAAAAATCTTTTTGTCTCTCTGTAACGCATTTGACATTGATCATAGCTATAAACAGGATTTATGTCCAAGGGGGACTGATCTCCTGTGGCATTCTTTAGGCATACTGTGTTCTGTGCTCATGAATAAAATTATTACCAGATTGGGGTCAGAGAGGAAATTTTTCTAGGTGAGACCATTACCTTGTCAGAGTTCCTTGTCTTTGTTCTATTCAGCACAGCTGTTAAAGCCTGACTAGCAGTTTTATTCAGCCACTAGCAAATCTTCCCCCCACCTCCCCCCACCAAGTTATTCTATGTCTCTGGTGACATACTTGCTCGTCTGTGCAACTGCAGCTTAAGGCTGATGATGTGATAGAGAGTACTCTGGGATCTGTGCCATGGAGAGGAATTTGGTACATGCTTTTGACCTGGATAATTACTGTGCAGTTATATGGGGCTGAAGAGGTGGGACCCAATGTGTCAAGGCCATATTTTTTTTACCCGGATCCTGTTTCCTTTGTTTCTTGCTACTCCATTTGGTCGTCCATAGCAATTAGTGATTGAACAATGACAGGAAAAATTACATAATTACAGTTTCAGAGAATAGCTTGCTCTTTTCTTAGGTGAAACTTCAATTTCACTCTTTGCCTTGCATATGCATTGCATGCTGGAGTGCTTGGGCAAGCTTTAGCCATGTGGCATCTCTGCCACCATGGAATCATGTCCCTGAAAGAAGAGGGAGAGAGGTGAAGGTAGTCACAGTCGAGACGGGGATGGGAAGAAATGAAGGTAGGATGAGCAAACAGCCAACAAGCTTGTTCTAGCAAAGACATTGTAATTAAACCCGGAAGCTGATGCAATAATAATGATTTCTTATGTAATGCTAAATACTACTATTTTACTCTAATTTTGACGACAATTTTTCTGTTTCACTGAGCACTGTGCCAAAAGCTTCTTACAAACAAGCTTTTAAGTGCATCATGTAAAATTTGAGCATGTCAGAATAATCTTCTCATTTCAAAGGATCCAGCGTACCGAGGCTTCTTCTTCCTAACTGCCCATGCAGTGCTTTGGATTGCTTATTAGAGGAGGTAGGCATTTACAATATTAATAGGCAATAGTGTGCTTTTCTATTAAATTAACTGGACAGTTTAAAATTCAAGTACCTTGTATTGTCTTTTTTGAATTGTGGGCAGTTAATGGAGGAAACATATTCAAGGAGATTTTTAGATCATTTTTACAGGAAAACTAATCTAGAAGACAAGAACTTGAATTGCTGCATTTCGGTACAATGTTAATAAAGCTACTCTTCTGGATGATCATAAAATTAACTTATTCATGTAGACAAGCTGTGAAATTATGACACTAACTACCAAATTTAAAATCTGAGTGATAAACAAGTTAACTTGTTTCAGGCACTTAAAAAAAGTGTTTCAGAAGGACAACTGTAATGAGGGTGAGTGCTCATAGAATTTTTCTGTATGCATGAGTTTTCCATATATGATAGGGCATTATAACCATGCAATAACAGAAAACAGATCTGGAAGAAATATCATGAACTCATCAAGCCTGTGTACCTGACTACTGCTGTACCAGAATGAAGAATCTGTCTTTCATTGGTGAGCAGTTCATTAATCACTGATCACATATCATCACACTTGGTCATTCTTATATCATGTATAAATTATTCAAAAATTAACGTGAGTTAGCTGTAGCACTTCATAAAATTTTGAGGTGTATTTTCATGTGCCTTTTTCAAGGGCAATGCAACAGTCCCTGTTTGCAAATGGCACTCAGCTTTAACAGAATTGTCCCTGGGGAACTGAAACCAATTTGAGGGTAAAGTGTTACAGGCCCCTGTCAGAGCTGGTCAACACAGCTGTAAGACTTTCCTATTGAAATCTTGGAGCAGTGCAGCTCCTGATAGCCTGGAAGGGTTTAAAAATTATTTCTTGTTTCAGTTCCTGAATATCCAAAGTCTGGACCACCAGAAAAGTGATAGATTTTGCATAGCTTTGGAGGGGAAGGAAAACTGGTGGCATCATCTCACTCTTGTAGATTATAAGGGGTGGGGACTGACGTTTAGGAAGAAGACCTGAGGTCTCCAAAACCATTTACACTAAGACTATTCAAATTTCAGGGGACTGAAAATTAGATTTGTGTTGCTTTAATGGGTAATGCTAGAGGTGTAAAGACTCTTAATGTAAATGGAATTTCTCTGATCAGATGTGATGCCTCAGTCTGTGCATGACACACACAGCATGCATGTGTGGTTTCTTAATATGTCCTATGATAGGCTCTAAAAGCACTAATTGAGTCTGAAGGCTTCATAAAGCCACTCTTCACAAGTCCTCATTTCTTGACTTTTTCTCTGCAAATCAGTGGGTGTTCATCACTTCCCAATCCTGTAGCATAGGTTCCATTGGGACTATATGAGATGTTGTGCAATACATGTCTCTAATCCTCTACAGTACCTTTACCCAAAGCTTGCCTTGCTTCCCAGTCACCTTCGGGCCACAGAGAGCTTTCAGTGTTGAATTCCTTCTAACTCTTGTTCTGTTACTGCTGAGAACACTCTCAACCAACCCTCTCCGTCTACATCCTCCAGGGGAAGAGCCTTGGCAAAGGGCAATTCTTCTGAAGAACCTCAGTTCTCATGACACGGATTTGTCTTGTCACATTTCGTTATCATGTAACACCGCAGTCCTTGTAGCGGGAAGTTCGTAATCTAAACAGACAGAAGAGTTAAAAGGCGGACAGGGGCACAGGACATGGAATTGGGAAGTCATCTGTTGAAGGTCATGCAAATGATCAGTGCTACAACTGGGAATAAAAGAATAAGATCCTGTCCCAGTGTGTAGGTGATGCTGAATGCCTGCCAAGGCTTTTGCAGATAAATAAACATCAAGTACATTTTAAAATTGATTTTTCCACTGGAAAATAATTTCCCAGACCCCTCAGGTTCTTTTACTTCCCCCAACCCAGACTTTTTACCATCAAATTGTAAGATCTAGTCTACCACACAAAAACAAGAGCACAATGCCTGAAGAGAGTACCCACAGACATTGGTGCCTCCTCCCTAAGGAAGTGCTGCAGTGAGATGTCTGTTTCGATTGCTTTTGACCTATGTTTTCTTTGTAGTTAATGGAAGGAGATAACCATCAGAAGGACGATTCAGGCTCAGATGGGAGGCAACTTAGGTAAATGTTACAATTTAGAAGAAGTGAATCTGGCCTCTGTCCTAAGAAGGATGCTTTGCATCTCTGCATAGTGAAGAGAGAGGTGACCACTTCCAAAAACTAATAGATGCTTTTCACAATAGAGTGTAAAAGACTGGTAGAAATTAAATATATTTGTTGGCATTCTATACAAGTAAGAGGAAAAAAATTGAAGATTGATAACATCTTTTTTTTTCCCCCTCAAGTTGTTGTCCTTCCTTAGTAGTATAAGACAAAAGGAAACGACTAACCAGTTCCGATCCACTTGGGCAAAAAAATTTTGTGAACTGGTCAGAGGACTCGTCTACTGAAAGGATCCTACATAGTTCACCTTTGTTTTCTTAAAATGTTCAGCGTTGTCATTTGATTTAAATGATGATAAAACTGTTTCTGAAGCCTTCAGCATATTGGCTGCAAACCAGACCAAGTGCTGGTTTTTTGTTTCATAAAATGGCTGTGTTTCAATGATAAACACAGCCAAAGGGGAACATTTTGGTTAAACTATTTTAAAACCCCCACAGTGTATTGTTTCCAATTAGTTGAAATCTGCTTTAATAGGACAAAGCAGTTTTCTCACCAAAGTTTTCTTTAAGTTGTCATCTTNTGATCGAGTAAATGATTAATATATGATTATATAACGGAAAGGTATATAATGTAAGCACCTGAAAATCATGTTGGGATTGATTTGGGTCTGTACCCCCTTTCCCCCGGCGCTGCAATAAAAAGCACCTTGCATATAACCCGTGTGGTTATGTGTTTCTACGCTAACAAAAATGTTGGCAAGCATTTTGAGCACATTCAAGTCAACATAGATAGAAGGATTTGGAGTGTGCTCTAGATTTGCCCTGACTGAGTTTGGCTGTTCACAAATATGGCCTGGAGCTGGAGAATGCTGAGTATCCCCAGGCACAGAAGCTTCTGGGGCCTAGGTAAGAAGGGGTGAAGAGGTGGAAACCTAGGGGACATTTATGGCAGAGAAAACCCGTATTACCTGTACTAGAGAAAGGAAGGTGGGGAGTGATGGGAAGCATGGATTATTCGAGAAGGGATGACAGAGAGCGGCACCTCAGTGCTGATGGACTGAAGCAGGAGAAGTGAGAGAGTTGCACCATCCCACTCACAGAGCAGGAGAGAGAGCAGAGCACGCAAAAGGAGCTCTTTACCATTCCATCCAAGATGGAGGGCTACTTACCCCCAAGCCTCTCCCCCACTTTAACACGCAACCAGTGCCCCCCTTACTGCTGCTGTTAGCCAAGTTTGAGCCTGTGATCCTGCTGAGAGTGCACGAGGGCACTCTCCAGTGTGGACTGCGCATGAGCTCTGGGCCGCTCTGGCAAGGAGAGCCCAAGCCCTCCGTGCACAGTAAGGGTTTTGCTCATCCAACCCATGTTGAACAGGCAGAGCACAGCTAAGACTCCTCGCATTTTTTTCTCCCCCAGCCTACCTCAAGGGCAGCTTTTCCAAAGCAGAATGCAGGGGCATTGAACCTGAGGGTTCAGTTCCATAGTCCATTTGATGTGACTAAACCATCTGCCCGGTTGTTTCCCTTTCTGTATTTTCAGTTAGGTAAATTCCTTGGTCCAGCCTTCTGTGCATCCACATAACATCTTGTATTGGCACAAGTGAGAAAATGTGGCTGAGGCCAGAGAGCAGAAGGTAGAGCTATCCCATTAAATTACAGCCCAGATTTAGGTCAGCTCAAACCAGTTATGAAGCCAGAGCTTGATCTGCAAGGACTCACAGTCAGCTTCATGGATTTTGACTTCTAAGCAGTAAAATATTGCCTTCAACCACTGCCTATTTCAGTTTTGTCCCACACATTGTGGGGTTACTAACACATCCCTCTATAAGAGAAATGTTAGGCATAGTTGATCAATGTTTGTAAAATGCCAGATTTTACAGGAAACTGGAGTAAGAGGCATCATCTCAGCTCAGCTTTGGATAAGATGCCTAGCAAAGCATCCAATTCCTGTATGTTGTAGCACTTAAGCCTTTCAAGCAAACCCACGCATTGTATGGCAGGTTCTACTTTACAGTGACACTAATGCCAGAAACATTCAAAAGAACCTCTGGGAGGTAGGTGCAGGCTCTCAAAGGCCTTTGCAATGACTCGACCCCACAAGCTTACAACCTGATATTTTGTGTTCCTGCCGTGCTGAACACACTGGGTTTGCAATTGAACAGGATAGCTTATGTGTAGAAGCTAGTGCAGTAACAGTCATAAATAATAGTAAAAACAAACTCACATTCCTGAGGACCTGCAGACAATGACACATAGCAGAGTGGTAATACACAGTATATGAAGTAGGGAAATTAGAGCCCTTCTTTGCTCCTATCTTTCGTTTTCCTCAAGAGGAAAAATGATATGGATTTTCATGTCTTACATCTGAAACACTGGGCTCACGTTTTTTGTGGCAGTAGTTTAATGCAGTTCCTCTTGGAGATGAGATCACACTGCTGGATATAGAAACCTTGTCAGGTGAGGAGCTGCAGTTGTTGACTGTGCTGTGAGAGAGATATTGTGATGACGATTATATACTGAAAGTACAAGAGTGATTAGATTGCATGAAACACCTTTTTTTTAATAATGAAATACTAAAATAGAAGGAAACTGTCATTTGCTCCTATTTAATTTTTTTTCTGTATATTGAGCTCAGACTCTGGATGACTTGGAGTATGAAGAGTGATTTTTGGCATGTAAAAGACAGTTTGACAAAGTAGTGCCACTATAGAACAATAACAGAGGAAAGTACATCTTGATCCTCAAGTTGAGATCTCTCCTACTCCAGGCAAACATGCAATTTTTTCTCTTTTGTAAGCGTATCAAGCTCAGTTGTTTGTTGATGAAAGCAAGGGGGAGAAATAGAAGAAGCTGTAGCACAGCTGAATGTTTCATTGTGTGTTAAACCATCATTCATATTTTAATGTTAATTATTAGAAAGGTTGATAACAGGAGTTTGGGAAACATGTCAAAACAGAAATGACAGGTAAAAGAAAATCTAAACAAAAACCAAAATCACAGGCTTATATTTTTTGCAATATCACAGAATGGCTCTGAGATTTTTCTTCACTTCTTTCTTTCAGGTAGAATTTCTTAGCTCTAAGAACATGAAAATGGAAAGAGCAATTTTATATTATACTTACAAAGGAGCAGATTTATTGAGTACTTAGACCTGCTAAAGAAAATCACTTATCTAATCTATCCAATGTACTGTATGATCCTTTTTCAATGGCTAAGACCTCTGATGGAAAAATAGTTGAAATATAAATCCAGCAGCTCAGATTCAGGAAAGAAAATTAAGGAGTTGTTTGTGGCCTTCTGTTAGTCCCAACTGTTGCCTGGTAACTGTCTAAAAATTAACTGTGCATCACCTGGCTTCTGAGGACCGTGGCATCACTAGAATCCTGGCATCTGCTATGTCTCACATTGAAAAGCTGAACTTCATTTCTTGGTTATGATTTTTTTGTCATAATCAAGGAAGTTACTCAACTGCACAGCTAGATGCTTATGGTAAAGTAATTTAAAATATTGTAAAAAAGAATAAATAATACATATAATAAACTACAAAATGAACTTATTTTATAGTATGGAAATTTCACACAATCTTTTTCTGATCTTACTATGTAGCATTCCATTCTTTCTTTGAGTGGTGTAGATAACGTATTTAATTTCTTTCTTATGTCTGAACCTAGTGAGCTTCACCCAAGCTTTGCATAAGACTAGAACTGAGAACGAAGTGCATTGACAGAATCTGTGGCATGGATACTCCTGAAATGGAAATCTAGCAAGTATACCTAGATCATCAGATATCCCTTGACAAGATTTGTAAAAGAAACTAATGTAAAAAACTTTCCAGGTTGTTTGATGCTCTGTTTTGCACAGATTTTAGGGTCAATTTGTACCTGCTATTCCAATGGTAGTGCTGAGAAGCCTGTGAAGATTTAGACGAATATAGGTGAGAACACATAACCTAATATTAAACTGAGTGGAACTTGTGTTCTGCAAATCGTATGTTCACCTAGAATGGAAAACAGCCTCAAGATCACCAAGTCCCACTATAAGCTATTTTATTTAATTGAGCAATTAACCTCGGGCTGCAAACTACTTCCTTCTTTTATGCTTTTGGCCACCGAACACTGAAGGCCCTGCAGCAGAACTTATTTCAATGCATCAGAAAATCTGAAGTGATTTTTTAAAAATTGTTCACTTACAGATGCTGTGTCAGGTTATTATGCAACACTCATCCTAACATTAATTTTCTATGCTTACAGCGCTCTCCTCTGCAGAACCTCAGAGTGTCCTGCACACATCAGTTAATTACGTTTCACAATACCCATGTGGGCGCATTGTTTTATTGTCTTAATTGAACAAAAGGGAGAAGAGAAACATGGAGAGATGAAGTGACCTAGCCAAGGCCACTTTGTTAATTAGGAGTAAAAGTTTATTTCAGAAAAGAAGATAAGCACATCATAAGGTAAGTGAAGCAAAGTGAAGGTGAACGTACGATTGCTAAGGTTTATTTGCTATCGTAGAACTAACTGAAAACTCTTAAAAGTTGGTTTAGGTAAGCTTCTAAATGGGGAGCAGAATTAGAGAATGCTGACTTCTCTCACTACAAATTTTATTCAGTTCTCCTGATACTAGGAAGATCTTGACCCCTCTTCCTGTATTGCACGTTATCTGAGTGGCGGCAGCAGCCTACAGGAAAAGCAGGTAAATCTATAGGTGTGCACTGTGTTAGAGTGTCCTTGGGCAAAATGGCAGATGAGGGAGTCCCAGTAACCCAGTGAGAGATATGAGCCCTCTCAGGCTGTCACAGGGAACTCTCAGCCCCAGGGGATGAGCAACAGCCAAAGGAAGAGGCTCTCCAAAGCACTTTTCAGATAGGTTTACTTCCTGTGGGGTGGGTATGAGACATTGTGTGATGCTGAGGAAGTACATTAGGAGACTGTACAAGACTTTTTATGGGCTATTCAGAGAGATGGGGAATGGGAAGGACCAAGGTGGTCTGGGGAGGAATGAATGTGCAAAGGTAAAGGCAAAGAGGACAAAAGGAGACACTTATGTGTGAACAGTGACTGCTCAGCACACTTGTCTGGCTATGCCCTGTGCCTGGTCAGCACTGCCTAGCCTGACTTCTCATAAAACTCCAATTCTTAACTATTTTCTTGATAGAGGGACTGTGTATTCTGGGGACGTGGAACTGCAGCAGCCTCACCTCTACTGAGCTCCTTGATTCATCCACCCCTGACAATAAATATGTATATTTTTATAGAGATCTGTATATGTATCTATATGTGCAGATATGTGAGCCACAGATTTGCTTGTGAGTACTCCTGTTATTCAGTTGCATTTTTCAGGTGGAAAGAGGGGAGAAAACAGCAAATTAGGGGCATTTGGGAAAGCCAGTCAGCCGTCTCTGTTGACATCAAGGACCTTACACAGCTAAGCTATCTTTTATCCAGAAAGGTGGCATCAAAGGACACAGGCAGCAATTTGTTTCAGGAAGGGCAAACACATGTGGTCCTTCAGAAAGCTAAAAAAGCTTCACTATGCAGCACTAGGAGCCAATCTTTTATATGACTTATAAAGCTTTCCAAACACTTCTTTCTAGCATTGCAGGTGACACTCATCTAAAATACTTGGAGAAGAAGAACTTTTATCAGCAAGTTTTTTCTAACATCAAATCTTCAAGAACAAGCAAACTGAACATATTTACATTTTCAGTCTTGCTCTTCATGAGCAAGGCAGGGAGTATGTTGGAAACAAAATGAAGAGGGCTTTTTTTCTTAAGAGGAAAATGAAAATCCAAATTGAGGTCAAAACCCAATAATCATTACTGTCTTGGAGCTGAGAAAGCCATGTGTATCAGTACAAGCTCTTTTTTTGTGGATTCTTTGCACAGAACCACTGATGACAATCTATGTGATAGATAAATTACATCCCACTCATTTTGATTACAGCTTTCCATTTCTCTTTTGGAATGACTGCCCCGGTACTTTCACATGAGTGAACTAAAAGACTAGAAAAGACAAACAGCTAAGGGGAAAATAACAAAGCAACAGAAATGGTGACAGTAAATTGATGTGGTGAGTAAAGAAGGGTCATTCCCCATCACTGTGTCAGCTGATGCTGTGGAGGCTGAGATGAAATAGTTCCAGAAAAAAAGGACTAGGCCATTTCATACCGGTTCTGTGCCATGGGTAAATTTTTTGTTTATTAAGCAAAGCCCTCTGTTTACATCCCCTTTGGAATATCTGTGTGCTGCCACAGTCCATACAGTAGGCACAGTAATGCCTCTATAACGCAAGACCTTCTGAAAATAAGAATGAGACTTGTTATGAAGCCGATGCAGATGAACTGATTTCTGCTAGAAAAAGACAACCTTCGAGAAGAGCACCCCAAGGTCACGCACCAAATCCTATCACTGAGCTGTTAGAAAATATTTGTTCTGCAACAAACTGTGTAGAGTAGATGTACAGCATGGGTCTGCAGAGCCACAGGATGATGTCCCATAGCACCTCATGCTGAGCATGCTGCAAAAGCTGCACGGTGGCTGCTCAGCCATGCCACGGCAGGACATTGTCTCTGCTTCTCAGCAGGGGCTATGCTGGGTTGCCTTTCTGGCCCGATTCTGGTCCTTGGGAGTTTGCCCACTGCACAGCACATGCATCAGTAGGATTATCCAGCAGAGCCGTAACCTGCCACCAGATTCTGTCCTGGTCATCAGCTGGTGGAACTGTAATAAGCCAAGGAGACCTGGAAAATGGATAGTGGCATTAGCATTATAGCAATGGGGCATCTTTGAAATTTAAGCTTATTATTAAAATTTTTGTGGTTCCCTCCTGCTCTGGAAACACATGAATGAATTACTGATTAATTTTACAAGTCTCAGTTTTCACTTTGCAGTATTAATATTACCCATCACTAATTCCTGGCAGGTTGTTGTAGAACTCTGATGAAATTTGTCTGGTATTAAATGGATTGCAAAGTGATGAATCAAGGCCAAAGTTCCTGCACTGTCTTTCTTAATTCTAGCATTTATGGCCACCTGACTTTGAAAAGTAGCCTCTGCCCAAATGCAGCAGAGTTTGACTGTGAATGGCAAATTAAAAAGCGTCTGATGAAAGTGTTTCTGGCCTGTTTGTTTTTTGAAATAGGAAAGATGCCATTTTCCTGCACAAGCTGTTTGAAATACTGGTAAAAAATTTGGGCCTACTCAAGGCCAAGTTGTTGTTTGCATGGGATCATTTTCTGAGGCGGTCAATTACCTACAAGCCATATGTCACAGCTCGGGAGACCTGAGGCAGGTGTATGTTGGAAGAACCCACTGTTCCATCTGCCGAGTTTGTTTTAAATGTACATAGCATAAACAAGCTTGAAGTCCAGCTGGAGTGCCACAGCCAGTGTGGCAAAGCAGATGACTCTTTAATTTCTTATGGAAGCAATGGACGGAAAATAACCCCAGAAGACTACGGGAATTTATCAGATGTTCACCAAAAACAAAAAGGTGGATGCTTCCTGTTTAATACACTGAATTCTTAGCAATAAAAATTATCATGTTGGTTTGGTAAGAAGTCCATCTTGGGAAATGGTCAAGGACGTTTCTGTTCAGCGTATGCTGAAAGCCAAACTCAGCCTAGACATCATTCTGGTTTCCTTGAACTTGTCCTCCAGGTCCCCTGCCAGAAAATGACCCATACTGGTGCAGGTTTGCTCCCTAAAGTGTTTCAGTAATGTAGAGCCGAAATTAGGTTGATTTATGGACAGTCGACACCTAGACACCTAGGTAACACCTGGGCTTAGGGCAGCATCCTATGTTCATGGCAGTATCTGAGAGAAGGAAAAGAGGACTGTGAGGTGATTTTGATACTGATGTGACGTGAAAAACATCTCCTTGTTCTCATGTGACACTTCTTAGTGAATCCTGTCTACTATATGTCTATCTAAGTTATACACTTTCTGTCACAGAGATTGTCCTTATTCTGTTTATAATAGGGTCAAACATATTGCTGATGTTATAATTCTAACAGTGTATGTTTAAATATTCTGTGAGGGTGCCACTCACAGGGGGAAATGTCAAGGCTTATTGTTGGTTTGATATATATGCAACAGATTTAATTGCTGTTTGAAGAAACGAGCATGTCAGCAATGAGCTTTTCTTTGTCATGGCTCTGTCCTGTAGACCTTATGTCTATTTATGGAATAGAAGGCCTTGTGCTCAAGCCAGCCTATTAATGTGGGAATAAATATGTCTAGGATCAACAAAGAAATGGCAGGAATAATTTCATAAACCTGATACAAATGCAACTATTAGTAGCCCCTGTTGTTTTGGATTGTGTGAAGTGTTACCCTCTTAAAAGAAGACAGTATAGCCATGGAGATTCACAAAACTGAGAAGTTCATGTCATGAACCTTTCCCCAAGGGCCTTGCACTTGGGTTAAATGAATGAGAACAACTACAGGGAGAGCTGAGCTACAGCCAATTGCACTTAAATTGTAGCTAGCTGAGGTTTACTGCCAAGATGAGAGCAATATCTTTGAAGACTGGTCCTGGGTTCTAGATCTCTGTGAAACAGTAGTAGGAAGATGAGGTGGAGAGGGTGCTTGTTAAATTCTCGGATGACAAAGACATGTGAAAGTGCGTGGAAATTGGAGATGGAATTTGGAATTATATGGAGAAAATGGAGAAAAGTTCTTAAAGCTGATGGAGCGTCTGCATTCAGAAAGGACTAATCTGATGCATAAAAATTGAATGGGGAAAACACAGGTTAAGTACCGTTTCTTAAAAAAGGGACTTGGGGATTGCCATGGTTTATAAGATAATCACGAGTCAATATTTTTAGGCTTTGACAATAAGAAAACCAAGCATTGGGTTGAGACATAAAAAGGGATCCCTGGAAATAATCTTCCTATTCAGAATGGATGTAGTGTTTAGTTTGGGAAACTGTATTTTGAGGAAGATGTGGAGGAATTGCAAAAGGCTTCTGAATGATGTGGCCTAAGACTGACAGATGAATGAATTGTTGTAGTTTATGCCAGAAGAGAAAATGCAAATAGATTATATGACAGCAGTCTTCAAGTATGGAAAATACAGTTGAAGAGGAGAAGACAGAGTGTTGTCTTTTATGTCTCTCTATAAACAGAATAAAAGGCAGTGGGCTTTACTTCTAGAGAGAGGAAATCAACTAAAGGACTCCCTAAGACCTTTTCAATAGTAAGAATTAACCCCACTTTCAGCAGTGGGTGGCCTAATGATAATGTCTGGCACAATCCTAGAGCAGAGTCACCTAAATGCCTTATTTCCACCAGACACTCACTCCTGTTAGTAAATCTTGATATCAGGGCTACATCTCAGTACAGACAGCTAATTCTGGCAACCTTGGACTTCTTCTTTTTTCAATTTTAAGCCATTTAACGTTGGGAAGATGACCTATGAAACACTCTGCTAGGCTGACAATGCCCGTGGTAGCTTGACGTGATCCTAAATTACCGTGAACACTGAAGCAGGGTTTTCCCAGAGGACAGCCAAGTCACCCTTAATTGTACTGAAGGTAATGGTAGTGTTCTTGTGCCAGCAGAACATCCTACATTCTCCACTGAAATGACTGATCCAAGACAATGAATAGCTGGTCATGCCTGGTAGTTTATGGCAGCCTTAGGCTGCACTTGCTGTCGAGGGATGATGTAACACAAAATGCTGTGCTGTTTGTGCAGCTGACACTACACTAAGCTGTAACAAATAAGCCATCTTAAATGCCAAATCTCCATGGAAAATAGGTATCTTCTTTCTGTGAAGTCATGTTGATCTAATTTTTATCTGTTAAGTTAGGGCAAATCCTGCCCTCATTAGTTAACTTTAGTTGATCTGTTCCTTTTTAACGTACAAGTTAACTCAGCAAAGATATATAAATAACAGTTGCTAATCTCAGCAGGAGAGTCTGTAACAATACAAGGGACTGCAGTTAACTGGGGAATTTGCAGTCAGCAGCTCTAGAATGGCTGGATATTAGCAGTCTGGGAAAGTCAGCCCTTCCTCTAAGCCTGCTCTCAAACATTTTGCAATTTGTTTTAGCCTTTTTTTCTTGCTTTCCCTGCTAGCAACTGTTATGTGATACTGCTGGGAAAATATGTCAGGGTAATCCACCCTTGATGCAACTGCATTTTGGTTACAGCCTAAATGGCAAGAAACAGCAAAAAGATCACAAGTCTTCTATTTTATTTATTTATTTATTTATTTATTTATTTATTTATTTATTTCTATGACCAGGAAAATAATATCAATACATTTTCTTCTCTTCAGCTCCCTTCACTAATTTTAGGACTGCATCAAGCTCACCTTTAACTGATTCAATTGATAAAGATGAATAATGTGCATGATTAATGCTCAGCATTTGCTCATTTGCCTGAAGTCCCAAGATTTTGACTCACCAAAAATTTCAGCTGTGCATTGCTGTTAGAGAGCCTGTTAGATGCAGGACCTCTGTGCTCAGTCTATCACAGCTGCCTGTATATAGTGACTTCCAGAGGCCGCACTGGGATTAGCCACATAGCTGAATCAGAGCTGAAATATGTCACTGGATTCACAGAATTCTGTATTTTTGGATCTCTATTTCCTAAAATCGACCTTGGTATCCTTATCTCTCAAAAACATTGTGACAGGGTACCCATGCTGAGACATGGCAGGGATTAGGGCAGAGTCTCCCCAGAGAAGCAGGAAGACAGGGATGGAGAAAGCCTTCCGGATCGTGCTTCTCACCCCCCAACTTGACTAGACATGTTTTTGCAAAGGTGTATTTTGTTTGCCTCAAAACACTCTCTGCAAAGTGAGCTCAAGAAATTACAGTAATTTAATGGAAATTAGAACCACCCTCAGCCTCTAAATACATATCAAGGGTCCTGGCTGCCCCTGCACATCTTTTTTCATGTACATGGCAAACACTGCTAGCCTGAAAAGACGAGGCAATTGATAATAACCTTGGAAATGGTAAGGAATAAATATGGCAATCTGTAGCTGTCATTAAATTGCTCCAGGCTTCCTGGAAAAGTCCCATAAAATACCACTGACCCTATAAAACTGTGAATTTCTATTTTAACACAGCAACTGTCCTCTGTTATTCCTTCATTACTGCAAGAGACTGTGAAGTGCTCGGTATTGTCTCGGGATCAGTTTGCTTCTTTTAGAGATCTGGAAAGGGTGCCTGGGAGTAGCAATTAGTACAAGCTTCTAATGGATGCTGCATCTTCCTGGAGAAGCCTTCTGGCATTCAGTAGCTCCATCTTGAAGTGCATTGTGTCTTTTAAGAAAAAGATACAGAGTAGGAGGAGAACAAATATGGTAGAGAACATAACCAAGCCTCATGAAGGAACAAGACCTCTTGGGTCAGAAAGCCTTGTCCATCCCCGAACACCATTTAATGACATTTTCAAATGCTGAGCTCCCCACTAGGCTGACCTAGCAGCACTACTGACTTCAGGGGTGACTACATGCGAATTGCTCAGTTGATATTCAGACATTCAAGTTCCTTATTTAATCTCTTCAAGAATTAAAAGATATTCTGGCCTCATTGTCTTTAGATGAACAGCTGCTGTCTTCAGCATATCTCCTTAAAGTGAATAAATGTCTCAATTGCTCCTTTCTTATTTCTGTGTCTAGAGTTCACTCTTTAATTCCAGATTATAATTGCATATTTTTCTGAGGTTTTATCAGTTTCTTGAACTTTACTGAGCTCTGGATAACCACAGCTAGTTGAATTTAAATAGTCCAATTAATTTTTGCACAGTAGCTGGGTGCAAGTGAAGGTCATTCTTGAATCATTCTTAGCCTGCAGGAGGGCCAGGTATGACAGGGAAGTGGTATAGTGGTTTGAAGAAACTCCATTCCCCTTTCTGCACAGTGAGTTTGTTGCAAAGTTCCTGGAATGGAGAGTGGTAGTGCCTGTCCCAGAAAGAGCTCATCTCTGGCTGTTTTTTTTCAATTTGTGTGCAGAAAATGCTCACATTACACATAGCACACTGCATACAAGATGAGGTTAGATATGCATTTTTTTTCCGGTTTTGAGAAGACTCCAGTGAAGGCAGGAAACAAACAAAGTATGAAATCCCCAGAATGGAAACCTAAATGGTGGGTGTTGCACGTGCAGCCTACAGCATGCTTCTGTTATTTCCCTGTAGCAGACATGTCTCCCTATGGCATTACAGCTAATTATTGGGGATGAAATGGCTGATGGTTTGGCTGCAAATAATATGAACTCAGCAGCAGCTGCTCTATGGACAGTGTTCAGCTGCCAGTCAGGGACAGCAACTCACCTCTGTGAGGGGGAAACTCATGCCGGGTGTCTCTATACTTCTTCTGCCTGGCCAAAGCAAGAATCAGGCCATTGAGCTGGATGCTAGTCTTTAAAAGAAAGTATGTTTCCTCCTGGGCAATCTAGAAGTGCTTGGTTCATGTTGGGACACTGCAGAAACTTGGCTTTGATTTGGCTATTCTCCTTCACAGGTACTATTGATTCTTTCTTTGAGTCAAATTCATGAAAATCCATGCCTGCTGTATTCCATACTCGACCTGCATTTGCTTGGAACTGGAGACAGACTTCTATTATCTCCTGAAGTCTCTTCCAACCCAGTCACCTACAACCTATGCAGTGAAACTTCTAGGTAAACAATACCTTCTTAAAAAACCTTGGTTTCTGCCTGTAACAAACACAAAGCCTGGTTCTGCTCCTATCCTGTAATCAGCTGTTGCTTTGCGACAAGTGGTCTGTGCTTTGACTGTTAATAGGTACAGTGAAGATATCTTTTTAACATCATCAAACTAAATCTGAAATTTATATTTTTACTGGCTGCTTCAGAACGTGAAACTACATTGGAATATATCTGTTGTCTTGCACTTCAATGATTTTTAGTATATAGATTTTTTTATAGAGTGAAATAATTTTTGTTTTCTTAAGCTTTTTTTACAAAGATAAGCAAGTGTTTCCTTTAATAAACAGCAAGGTTCACATCACATAGCTATTCTGAAAGAACTGTTTATTTTGTGTGTGTAGGCATAATTCTGTATCCATTATTTTAAAGATATGTTAAGACAGTCAAATGAGATGAAAAAATGTTTGGGGTTTTTTAACGGAAAAACACATCTAAAAATCTTATTTTGGAATTAAATCAGTATTCCTACAGTCTATAAATCAACATTTAAGAAAATTTGCTCTGTAAATATTCTTCCTTCTGCTCATAGTTTGGAAATAACAAGTATTTTTTGACTTCCAGATTATTGTAGAAATTTTAATTAAAGACTAAATAGTACTGTTTAACTAGTTATATAACAATGCAGGCACAACTCTGATCTCACCAGTGTCCATGGAATATGAGCCACTGATTTTGCTAGTTAATACTTTCCATTTTAAGGAAGTACAACTGAAAAAGGGGTAATCTTTTAAACTGCTGTCTACCTTAAAATTTTATTTTTAAAAGTCCCATACAAATCTTTTTGTAATAATGCTTCATAGAGTTCAGCTCTGATTTAGTACCTAGAGATATCTATCTTGAAATTGCTAGTATTTGTCACAATTGTTTTTAAATTTAAAAATTATGTTAATACTAAGTGTTTTAGGCAGCCATGTAAACACCATCTGGGCACAATATTTGTAATTATTTACAAACAAAAAAAAAGTATCAGGGAAGCTTTTTCACAACACCAAGCTGGCACATTAATCTACAAGAATATGTCTCCCGGTCCTGTCCATATGCTGGTTGCTCTTAGGTCAGTGACGTCCACTGCAGTTGCCAGCTGTTTTGTTTTTGTGCTTAATTATTTTGGTTTCATGAACAAATAAAGAAGTCTGCAGGACTGTGCCAACATGTACAAAGGGAAGTGCCTGGTCATTCCTAAATCAATGCTCTTCCTTGGTCCGTGGAGAGGTATTTACTGTCTAGACAGCACGGAGGTGGAAAATATGTTTACCTTTGGAACAGTAAAGGGTGTCCTCCATCTGAAGTGCTGTCTGATGGCCTTTGGGTGAGGGGCTTCAGAACTAAGCCAAATGCTGTGTTTGCAAAGTCTTGAGAAGGCTGTAGGGTCATATGTCACCAAAAGAGAGGTGTTTGTTTGTACCCCTTTTGTTTGTGCTACCTAAAGTTTGTTCTCAAAAGTCAGTGTCAGGATGGCATCCCCCCAGGCACCTGTAAATACATGTCACTGTGTGGCCGTGACAGCACACTCACAAAATCATACCTGTGACAGTCTGGGCATCCCACCTGGAAGGATGACTCAGGATTTGCAGTATTTTATAGGTGTTTAAAGAATGCAAACTTCTCCTAGAGTTGTTAATAATAACAACAGGGAAAAGCATCTACATGCTAAGGCACCAATTCCAACCCGCTGTGGTACAGGTAAATCATCCAGCTGCATCTGTCCCTGCATTAATTATGCTGAGCATTTCCAGGAGCAGAAGGGCCAGTGTCCCAGCTGCTGACCTGGCTGCTTCTACCAGACTGTCCCTGGATCCAGTGGGATGTACCAAGTGCCAGCAGGACCACAGGCACCAGGAGGGCTGAAGGATGGCTGCAGCAATCTGCCTTGCTGATCCAGTGCGTAGCCCTTCACAGCTTGGGTTTTTTTATTACACTTTTGGTATCGCCAGAAGTAAGGAGATGTTTGAAGTCCTACTGTCCTGTACTGATCTCCTCGTTCCAAGCTGCCACTCAAGGAAGAGCAGCTGGAGCCTTTGGCTGCAAAATCATTACTGAATGATACAACTGCCTGTGGTAATTTCCTGGTGCTGTGGGCCCGATCCAAAGCCGGCAGCAGTCAGCGATCAGAGCCCCAGAGTGAATCATGCACCATCTGTGCTCGTGGGCCGACTGTTTGTGTGTGGAAAGTGTTGGGTAAATGTGTAGCCACAGCACAGGAAGGCAAATCCCCCTCACTTGCATGGAGAGGGGCACGTGCCTGTACCTTTTCACAGGTGCAAACGGGAGGGGCAGGGGATGGTGGCGTGTGTGTTGCAACCCTGAGGGCTCACAGGGGCTGCTCCTTGTGCTGGGTGTGAAGGAGTGTATTTGTGGTGCTGGCAATGGGCATTGGTGTTTCCCACTAAACCGTCATAATGAACAGGAGGGAGATTAGACAGAGCCAAAACTACTTCTGGGCCTATTCTTGGAGCAAGCTGGATGAAGCGGCCGGGTAAGGAAGGAACTCTCCTTTCCTTCAGTGCAGAAACGGAGCAGGAGTAGAGGGAGCTGTATCTGGTCTCTGCCCCCACGTGCTATCTGCTTAGCACACCTCCCAAGCACGTAATGGCTGTGAGCGGGTCCCTTGGTGCTGGGTCTTTGTTTTGATGCAGGAGGCAGTATGATGAGACAGAGGTTAAAACCGAGGATGAAGAGGCCTGCAGCCGTCTTTGTGCTGAGTAGGCTGTGGCAGTCAGTCATGAGCCAGAGCAGTGTCGAAAGGCAGTGTGTACTGCCTGGGGCTGTACTGGAGACGTGCACAGATATAGGGGATGGTTTGTATGGCCCCACTGTGCTTCTGCCGAAGTATGACCAAAGAAATTCCTTCTGTGGTCCAAAGGGGAACCTGAAGCGTCCCCAGTGTGGAGGAGGGGCAGGTACACCTCTGAATCTGTATGGGTCCACCAGGAAACACTGGCAAAGCTTCTCTGAGTACTTCACTTCTTTTAACGCTATGTAATGGGCTCATCTCCCTTGTACAGTAATAAAGGTTTCCTTTTATTCCCACTAAACCACAGGCAGGTCACCAAAGGTAAATGCAAATTGCTGAGCAATTTTGTGTCCTGCTTCACAATAAGCATAGAATCATAGAATCACGAAGGTTGGAAAGGACCTCTAAAATCATGAAGCCGAAACATTAACTCAGCACTGCCCAGTCCATCACTAAACCATGTCCCTGACTGCCACAGATACATGTCTTTTAAATATCTCCAGGGATGCTGACTACACCAGTTCCCTGGGCAGCCTCTCCCAGTGCTTGACAACAAGCCTTTCAGTCAAAAAAAATTTTCTAGCATCCAATCTAAACCTTCCCCAGCACGACTTGAGGCCGTGTCCTCTTGTACTGTCGCTTGTTACCTGGGAAAAGAGACCAACCCACACCTGGCTATGCCTTCCTTTCAGGTGGTTGTAAAGAGTGATAAGGTCCCCCCTTAGCCTCCTTATGCTCCAGACCCTTCCCCAGCTCCATTGCCCCTCTCTGGACACGCTCCAGCCCCTCAATGTCTTTCTTGCAGTGAGGGGCCCAGAACCGAACACAGGATTCGAGGTGTGGCCTCACCAGTGCCGAGTACAGGGGGACGGTCACTGCCCTGGTCCTGCTGGCCACACCATTGCTGATCCAGGCCAGGATACCATTGGCCTTCTTGGCCACCTGGGCACACACTGGATTATGATCGAGTGCCCTCTAATCCAAATGCAGTCAGGGACTAGGGAATAGGAGGGCAGGGACCAGAGCTGTGGTCTGCTGTGTCTCACCATGAACAGAAAGACACACTTCCTGGGAACGGTCTGTTTAAACTGAGGTGAAGAATGTTCCCATTGTCCTCTTGGGAGTTTCTTGGTTTCTAATTGAGTGCACAGTTCTTAGCTTGTAAAAGATGGAGAACAGCCTTTGGGCTTCTGTAACTAAACCATTAAAAATAAATATACTGTAGAGGAGACAAACCTTTAGGAAAAGAGCTAATTGTTTATTCTTGCACTGGATTCTTTCCTTTTTGCAAGGTTGATTTCTGTCTTGCTATTGACAGTAATTGTAGAGCACAAAATTATGGAAACAGTAGCACAGAATAATAAAAATACAGTGTGAAAGACCAATTATGTGCTTATATAAGACTGTCTGTACTTTATTCAACTTCACTTTCAATCATTTCAACAAGAGAGATTACAGATTTTCCTCTGGGAAATTATTCTTCAGTTGGGAAAATGTAATAATTGGGAAGTTTTTCCTGATTTCCTTTCTGAAGTCGTTTGCTTAATATCCTCCTATTTCTTCAGATGCTTTCTCTAATCAATTTCTCATGCTTCTTTTTGTTCAAAACATTTAGATACTTGAAATGATACTTGCAGTAATGGTGGGAGCAGATTTGACAACTCTCAGCCCTTAAGAAATACTCAACCGTTTCATTTGCATTTAGCTTTGTTTGTGTATTGTTGTACTGTATTTTTACTTTTTCCTCATTTATCTTAAAACTGTGACAAACTGTCAAATTCAATAATAATAGATAATGCCCCTGCTTTTTCTTTAAGTAACAAATCACACATTTAAAATGTAAATCTCTTTTGTTGAGTGTCATGGGAGAAACCGGTAGCTATGCTTCAGAATATATGCATTGCTCAGCCATTCCTAACAGCAGATTTTGCATTAAAAAATTTAATCACTAGATTTAATCATGCCAGAAAATCCCAGAGCTGTTCACAAATACAGTACTATTTCCAGAACTGTATCATCTATATATTTTCATAATTTCACGAGTCAGCCTATACCTGCAATCGATAACAGATGTTTAAAGGTTACTGCTTTCTCATAGATTCAGTTCTCATCTGTCCTCTTTTTCTGGACTAAGAGAAAATAATTACAGGAATTGGGGCTGTGGAAATTTTACTTAATGTGGAGATTGTCAAAAGGGTAAAAAGATAAGACAGCAACTCCCTGTACCAGTACAAGCACTGGGTTTGTAAGTCAGCATTTGCACTTTTGATAAAACTTTATTTCTTTCTTAATTTTAATCCATAAACTGAAACTTATATTCCTGATAATTTTCCATCACTGTAACGTTCTACAACCTGTCATCTCCCCAGCCTAAGTGAGAAGGTCATTATAAGATGGGAAGAAACCACTGGCAAGAGACAGAGGGTACTGTCATTCACTCCCCCTGTAACTTTGATCTCAGTGGACCTCCCTAGAAGTCTTAGTGCATAAAGCAAGATCTAGCAAGCAGACAGTAATATTGCTCAGGCAGTAAACGAGCAAAGAAAAGACCAACCAGAAAAAAATTGAATGTTTTTTTACATGGTATCTTATTCAGCTGTGAAACCCATGACTGCAGTGAATTCCAAAAGGGATGAAGAAAATTCAGAGGGAAAGTCCATTCAGGCTAAAAATCGCAGCCCAGTGGTAGCATTGCTCTATTGGAAACAGAGTGCCAGTAGACTTGGAGAGAGAGTGGGATGTCTACTTTTAATTAATATTACTTGTTTCTGAATTCAGCTTCTTGGATTGTTCAAGCTGATTGCACACCAGTGAATCAAAATGAAGTGTGGCTAAACTGGGTGCAGAACAAGGCAGTGGGCAGTGACACACCACCTCCAAAGCAAACAGCTTTAAGCTAGTAAGGTTACCAAGGCTGGCCCACATATATTTGTACAGCTGATTCACTTCAGACTGGAGGCCTAAGGTGTAAGCTGCAAAGTGAAAGGCGTTGTCCACTCCCCCTTTCCATTTCCTCTTGCTCTCTTCCGGTTCCTGTATCTCATAATTAATTCTTTGAATTAGGTCCTTGTGAAGAACAATACTGTTTGTGCTTCCTTCACATCACACCAGCACTGGCTACAATATGTAAAGCCAGCTGAAAGCACTGCATAATTTATCATGCAAATGCAGATTTCCCCGCCATGGCTGTGTTACAGAGACTGTCTTGCACTAGGGACAGGAATCTGTCCTAGTCTTTTTTTTCCCCCACTATATAGCCCATATTTCAAATTTACTGGAATTAAGTCCCGAGGTGCTGAATATCAACCGTTGATCACATAAGCTGGCACAAGTTAAGTTTCTTGTCAAATTACTGCTTTCTTTCTTGGCTAGAACAACAGCTAGGGAGACTCTTAATGAAACCTCCTCCTTTTGCATTGTTATTTCCCTATCCACCTGCTCACTCCAGTTAAACACCGGTGTGCTCTGTACCATCCCTTCAGCTCCTGCTTCTCAGAATTACAGACTATGAGATGTTAAAGAGCTGTGTGGAGAACAGCACAGTGCAGCAGCTCCTCCTCACTGCCTGCTCTTCTCCAGCTGTTCCCGGCATCCACACCCTTGAGAGCAGCTGTGTTGCTGATGCCTGGAACAGATGTAGGATACCAGCCAGAGTAGATGCTGCTTAATGAATCTTACAACCGATGGGCACCTACATGCAATGGCAGCAGAATGACACAGAGTTGACCATCAGAACCCAAACTCTGGCACAGCCATGGTGCTGGTGAGTCAGTCCTCCAGAGCAGCTTGAAGGGGCCTTCAATCCCTGTGCTATTTTCCCTATAAGCAAACCATGGTAAAGACCATGCTGCACGACAGAGATGCCTCGTCTCTCCCAAGCAGCAGTAGCATAATTTATTATTTATCAAGTGAAGGCATCACACCAAAATGCAGTGGAAATAAGTTTCAAAAAGTCCAGGTGCTAGTAAACCTCCCATTCTTTCAATGTTTGAATAAACCTGAAGCCTGGCATTAACACTTTCACCGCCACCTCCTTTTTTTTTTTTTCCCTTCTTCAAAATGTTTCTTTAGTCTAAGTTATTTGAAGAGATCAGGATTTTTTTTTTTGTGAAATGTGAAATTAATAAATAATTTTGAATGGTTTTTTCACCTTGAGTAATTCTTTTTGCAGAAATGCTGTGATCTGTGAAGCTCAGCCCAAAAAAGGCCAGAAGGAGAATTCATCCCTAGGGTGTTAATCACCTCTGATCCCATCAAGCCACCAGTCATATTGCTGGAACTGTCTATTGGCTCACCAGCTCATGCCTTTGTTGAGGGCAGGATCTTTCATGTAAACCTGTGTTTAGAAAAATTTGATAGAGGCTATCAATTCTTTCCACACCTATTGAATATTGGAGCATGAAGGACAAATTCTCCAAGGTGTGTAGGAATCCAGAGCTGCAGACAGGCACCCTGTGCATTTTCAAAAGCATACAGGTCTTTTTAAGTGTCACTGTAAACCTGTAGAGCATGAAATTACTATATTGGAATCAAACAAATTACACTAAGAAATTCTCTCTGAGCTTCAGGTGTTAAACACCTTGAAAAATTTAACTCCAGGTAATTCCTTGGTAGGATTAAATCCAAATATGTAGATGTAGAAAATACACTGGTTTCAAAATAAATCTCCTAAAGACCTCAGAACTCTCTTCATTCTGCTGTCTTGCCTGCCTCCAAAGTAATCTGTAATGGCATCGCATTTCTTTCTATAGCAACAGCTTCTGAGAAAAAAAATAGAAGAAACGGAATAAATTAAATTATGTTCCATGGATGATCATTCGTGCCATGTCAGGTAACTGAGTCCTTAAACAGGGTTGAAAGAGGTTTCCTGTCTTTATGGCAGAATAAAAAAACCATGAAGAACCTCCCTGCCAATTAGAAATAAATAAAGGAATATTGAAAGGAACACAAGATAAAATCCAAACTTGGCAACTACTTCCACATATCTTTGTTGGTGTGCTAAGACAATTCATGAAAGGCCTTTCGCAGCTGGTTTCAAACATGACCCAAGCCGTTACAGTGGTTTTATTCACAGAGGATCTTTTTTACCAGCAGTAACCACTGAAAAAAATTCTTAGACAACATGAAGGTCCTTTAGAAAATTTTGTGCTGGGCTAGTTTCTCAAACTGCTTTCTCACTGAAGCAAGATGTGTGCTTTTGAAAGAGCTAGATGGGGAAAACATAGCCTTAGGATCAATTTCCTAGGGGCTGGAAACACAGTTGAAAATGAGGTGATTCAAGTCAGAATTAGGGATTCTGTTTTAAAGATGCTCTTTCCCCCCAGTACGTTTCCATCTGTGACTCTTGGATAGGCAATGTTTCCTAGAGCAGGGAAGCCTTTTCTCCTCTTTTACAGCTTAATATCAACACCACTTTTTAAAAAAAGAGATTTCTTCAATCCCTAAAGATGTTTCTACTCCCATCCTCCATCAACCCTAAAGTCAGCAAAGCCCAAAATGATGAGTGGGTTAACTCTACAGCAAAAAACGAAGCTCACTTCTTAACCTACAAAGACCTATGGTTTGTTTTGATCTTAGAATTTTGAACTTGTTTATGTGAGAGGTGTATAGCTAGGAATGGAAACAGCTTCATTTCTTGATATGGTTTAGGATTATCTCTGAAGCCAGTCTATACAGAAAAACTCAGGTGAGCTTCATCCACTTGTAGAGAGTCAGCACGGGGAAATACAGCTATGGGACAATATGATTGTGTAAAAGCATTATGGAAATTCCACCAATGTCACGAAAAATAAGTGGTCTGAACATAATGCAAAGGGATTTGCAGGTTGTGCCTTGCACTTCTGAGATTGCCATATACTACTTTCAGTCTCCAAGAAAAGATTTGCCATCGCATGAGAAGCAGGATTCCTGGTCAAGTGCCATAAGATTCCTGCAGTCACATAGCATGTCTACGACTCCAGAAATATCAAGCCACAAGGGCATTCCTTCCTATTTCTTTGTATTGCAAAGAAAATCAAAATCAGATTTACCATGGGTATTGCAGCTGCAAAATTAAACATAGACGTGTTATTATTTCTCCATAGTAAATGTGAAATACAAATCTCTGAGCTACTGGACATTGTTGAGTTCTCTCATTCCACCTAGCAAGATATAGGATGACATTCATTTATTTAATAATTTAAAGACTTCTTTATTCCTTTTTATACTGCAAATGACTAACTCATCCCTCTGGCAATTAGAAACAGCCTGGTATTTACTTTTTCTAAAAGTGCAAGGAAACTGATAGCAACAATTGTACGCGAATTTTCTGCTCCATGTTTGGAAGGAAGAATCACCCAACAACAAGTTTGCAACTGTTTCTACAATTTTGATAAATGTTGACTGGGATCTTTAAATTAATCTTGAACAGTATAGCTTGGGCATTGTAATAAATTGGAATCCTATTTGCCTCCAAGATTTAATTCTGTCTAATCCTTGTTTCTTTGACTTTTGAAGGAGAAGATGATAAAGATTTTAAAGAAAGAGCAACACACCAAGTAAACATGGATTATTTGCCGTGATTTTTTATAGCTCACAGACTCAAAGCCAAGATCTATCTCTGGTTTATAATCTCAGTACATTGTGAATTTTGCATGCAATATACAGTTGTGATGGCCAAGAAAATCATTACATCTTAGTGAAATGATCAAGAGCTCCACAGTATTCAGTCACAGATATGTGGCAAGTTAGTTGAAGCTGAACTGTAGCATGCTATATGAAGAAAGAGAAAATAATTTCGCTTTCATTTACCCCGTTACTTTCTCTTTTTTTTTCCTGAAGGTCTGCACACTCTTCATGCCTTAGAGAGATATCCTGAGTGTGAATGCAATAACTCAGCTCAGCAAGGTCAAGTTTCCCCTGAAACCTGCCAAATTGTGTTGAAGTGCTAGTTTATTGAGCAGCTTTAAAATCCTGACTAATTTGCTTTTTTGGTAAAGAATTGACAGTTTGCTCTTACAAATCACGCCTTTAATACTAAGACATCTTTGAAATGCCTAGGAAAGTGCAGGGGATAAATTACCTGCCAGCAAGAGTGAGGGGGAATAAAATGAACTAGCAGGAAGAAAGAAACAGAGGAAGAAAGGGGGGAAGAACTGAAGAAGGGAGCAGGGGCTGGAGAACAGCTTACTGTACTTGTTGTTAAGCTCCATGGTGTGTTAGGGCTGAGAACAGACCTCTGCTCTCTGGCATGCCAGAGGCTGAGTGAAAACACTGCTGGCAGGACCTCATGGAGTGGTTATCTTCTCCCAGGGGGACAGGTCTGAAAAAACCCTGGCTTCCTCAGAGTCCTAGATGACTAGTGGGAGGAAGCTCCTCTCTGTGAGCCTGGTCATTGATCTCACCTGTGTGGCAGTGGTTATTCCTTTATGCTACAGGGTCTGTTACTGTTCCTCTGTCATCAAGGGGTAATATTTATTTCTTAACATTCCATATCTCATGGCTGTAGAGAAAACCAGTAATTTCAACCTTTTTGATTTATGGATAAATGAACAATTTTCTGGGAAACATGAGAGCCCTGTTCAAGGATGCTGAATGAGCTGATGATAGGCTGCCTTTTCTTGGCCCTTTTCCTAGACCCCCCAGAAACAGTCCCTGGACCTCCAAAGGAGCTGTGGAATGAAGACTGTAAAGCCAACATGTAGGTTTTGAGGTGAAGACTTTTGGGGGTTTATAATGAAAAGCTTGGTTAAAAGGAGCCTGAATGTCTGGTTGCAGGTGAGAGGTCGTTGTTGTGCAGTCTGTAAATAAACACTGCTAAAACAAGTAGGAGAAAGGCACTGAAAAGAGGGTGGGAGCAGAGAGGAGCAAACCATTCTAACAAAAAGCAAAAGGCAAAATTCTGCTTTTTACATAGGGAGTCTCTGAGTTTGTTATTCTCCCAGTTCCATTAACAGAGAGAGCCGCCAGCTCCGTTGGCAACAAAAGAAATGAACTCTGATGAGTAACATGGTAAAGGAGCAATCCCTCTTGCCTCTTTCTGGGGTTTTGATTGCCGTGGGAGAAGGTTCACAGGGTTAGATTCAAGGCGCTTCTCTCAGGAAGCTGCTGCTGCTCCCAGGTTTGCTAGTAGGCTGATCTTCTGCCATTTGACCTGAAGGTTCACAGTTTCCAGGGGGCTGTCTGGATAATCAACCAGGTGGTATGCTCCCTTGGGACATCCATGGGTTGTATGCTCCCTGGGGAAGTATCCAGGGACCTGATTATTTTCTCGTGCTGATCGCAATTCTGGTCAGATCCCAAAACCAGAAGAAAAGTGTGCCCCTAATTTGAATTCAAGCTGTGTGAGCAGCTAAATCTCTGAGTGCTGTAAGGAATCTGCAGTTTAGAAGTCCCATGTCCAAAGCTGGTAGTTAATAATGACACAGAACAATAATTAAAAGTGGGAAAAAAGTGTTTGCAGAGCTTAATTAGATGACAACAAAAAATATAGCTAACCTGCTTTCCCTTTTCCCCTCAGGTATTTTACCAAGTGGAAAGAAATCAGTCATTTACAAATGTACGGGTTTAAGTTCAGGATTCAATTTTTATTCTGAATAATAAAAACAAAGCTTCATTTGAAATAACTGAAATTCCATTCTATGCTCTCAGGAAGTCTTGGCTCAAGAGGGTCAGACCAAAGTCATGTCGCTCTGTACCAGCCTTATTTCTTACATCCTTTCTTTGCTGCTGGTCACTGTAGTGGATAGGATAGTGGGCTTGTGTGGACCTTTGAGTCTAACACAGAAGGGCTATGTTATCATAGAATCATAGAATGGTTTGGGTTGCAAGGGACCTTAAAGGTCATCTAGTTCCAACTCTCCTGCCATGGACAGGGATGCCTTCCACCAGACCAGGTTGCTCAGAGCCCCATCCAACCTGGCCTTGGACACTTCCAGGGATGGGGCCTCCACAGCTTCTCTGGGCAACCTGTTCCAGTGTTTCACTGCCCTCACAGTGAAGAATTTCTTCTTAATATCTATCTAAGCCTACTGTCAGTTTAAAACCATTATGTTCCTGAAATCAATTTCCTCTTCATCTGGCATGTTGGAAAATAACCCTGTTTGCTTCAAATGACCTAGTTATTAATCCCAGGGAACACAGGGACAGTATGTTCTGGGTTCTGGAAACACCAACACCTTTCACATAGGAAAACAGTCTCTGCCGAAACTAAATCCACATGTATTCCATTACTGGACCTTCCATACGAAGCACAAACAGTTTCCCAGAAAGGTAAAATGCTGCCTGTCAGATTGCACCATGTGCCCACTCATGATGATCTGACCAACAGGATACTAAGCAGGATTAAATGTTTTCCTCTTCAACAGAACACTTCCAAACTGGATAGACAGCTCTCAGTAATTACAGGCTAGAGCATATTAGGCTCTGAGGTGAGGACTGCAGTAAGGCAGTGCTTCACAGTGGATTATTTGCTCAGAAACTCAACTATTTGCTGAAAGCACTCTACTGCAGCACTTCACACCAGCCTGAATCTGTCCCTTAATCTCTTAACTCAGTACAAGAACTTAGTCCAAAGGGCTTAGTTCTTAGTTCTTAGTAAAGAACATAAATTTGTTAAATGTACTGATTCTGATTTACTTTTCACTGAGAATCTATCTGGGTCTGTAGCTGCTCTGCAAACACACCATCATGAATATTTGCACTCTGGACTCAAGTTCCAGTTGCTCTGATTGGAAACACTGGTCTCCTGGGTTTTGAACACTTCTCCTTTCGTAGCAGTGTTCGGTCACTGAAATCAAAATGTTGCCATGAATGTGAAACTCCTATATATGAGAGGAGAATCCCATGAATTGCAAAATCTTTCCTTCCTTCCTTCCTTCCTTCCTTCCTTCCTTCCTTCCTTCCTTCCTCCCTTCCTTCCTCCCTTCCTTCCTCCCTTCCTTCNTTCCTCCCTCCCTTCCTTCCTTCCCCTATGCACCAAATGCCTGTTTTTTTCCTAAGTGGAAACAGACTTATTTCTAAAAATAATAATAAAAAACTCCCAAAGCACTCACAAAACCTCGAACACATAAAGCCTGAAAATATATAAACTCAGCCCTCAACTGAATCACCTTAGGCAGGAAAATTAATAAATCTAAATACCAAGCTGGCTTTTTTTTTTTTTTAAGATATCATGTTTGCTGAGGTTGTAGAGACAGTAATATCTGGGAATATAATTTTGTGGACATTAGTGTGATACAGACAGTCCCATTTCTTTTCTCTCAAATGAAGCCACCAAAGAGATGAAGAAAACAACCTACTTCACTGCTCATCCATCTGCATGCCTCTAGGCACAGTACAGAGGTTAAGGTCCAGTGCTCAACTCTCCAGACATTCCTTTGTAAATATTATGTGACACAAAGGTTATATGAGCATTTATCTATGGACCCATTTGCTACTGAAATGGGCAATAACTAACTAGCCAAGCTGGATCACAGGGAGCTGGACAGATCCTAACCTCCCATTACAACACAGAGAGGGGTTGACACTGTCCTCTCTTCCCTAAAGACTAGCTGCAGTATCACTGGAAAGATGCAGCCCCAGTGAAGCACAAGTGGATGTCTGATAGTGAGTTCTGCTCCCTGTAGCTTTACTCTCTGATTTGCCTCATATGCCAAATGTTGGAGATGGTTGTACATGGAGAAAACAGTCTAACATTTCCTGTAGCCTTTATCCTCTAGGTACACAACATGAATACATGGCACAGCTTCACTTCGAAAAAATTATTCTCTGTGTTTGATTATTAAAACAGCAAAAGGACCAGTTTCACTGTGGTCACATGGCACATGTACATGTTTCACATTGGAAACTACTCCAGCTTGCAAGTGATGCTTAAAATATGTTTTGTTTTTGTCACTACCTGCATGTCCTGGCTGGTTCAGATCACTTCAGCCCCTTTGTGCCTTTAGTCCATCATC
Source organism: Cnemophilus loriae (assembly GCA_013397755.1). NCBI lineage: Eukaryota > Metazoa > Chordata > Aves > Passeriformes > Corvidae > Cnemophilus > Cnemophilus loriae. The sequence continues at coordinate 1,943,784 of VZTF01002837.1, read as the reverse complement.
AGCATTACCTGTCTCAGCCCAAGAGGTCTCAAACACTGCTGTTACATCCAATTTGTCTGTCCAGTTAGGCCTAATGGATGTGACTTTGTCTCTAAGCACTTCAGTGTGCTGTAGAAACAACCATGCGGTCTTTGTAGATTAAAAAGAGAGAGGAAATAACATCCAGAACATTAAACTTCCTTCTGTCCTTTGGACTAATGATTTCGTGAGGTTGGACAGCTCCTGCTTGTCAGACAAACAGTGGACATAAATACCTTTAGTAGCCTGGCTGTGGTGGAGGGCACTGCTTTGGAGCTGGTGTGCAAGGCTGGAGGCATACTGCTAGAACAGGTAACATGCTCAGTACTTTTTTGTTCAATACTTTGTCTTTCTAATGATCTAAATGCAGTTGTTCCTTGTGGAAAATAATATCATAAGCAGTGAATTTGGATTTTACCACTAAGAAAGCCAATAGTGGATTTCAGTGCAATTTCTTTCTATTTTTAATGAATGTTTTTGCATTTGAATCAGCTGTTTTTAAAGGATATGCTCAAATACGAGGCAATTATATATTTTTCTCTGGCTATTTATTGTCATTTTCAGTGGTGCATAATTTTTAATATGCTGAGCAACAGCATACTGAAAGCTGAGTCAGCTTTATTGCAAGGCCAGATTAAATTGTCCAAACTGAAACTTTACGGTTTTTTACAACCAACAATAGTAATTACCATATTGGAAGCATTATAGTACAAAATAGATTGTGTTGTGAGAAATGAGGCCAGATGGAACTCCAGCTGCCTCCTTAAAAAAGAAAACATTAGAATCCAATTAAAATATACTTTGGATTATGTTACAGAAAAAGTTGTGCAATAATTAATTTGAGACCTATACAACTACTATCAGTTTTAATTCACAGCTTAACTCTTCAAGTTATCTTTGTGCTTGGTTTTAAGTAGCAGAAGTGAGAACATCTTTCTCTGTCTGGGCAGTTCCTAATTGCTTTCAACTACAACAGCAGGGTTAAAGTCGTTGCTAGTTCATTGCTGGATCATGACTGTAGCTTTTGGTGTGTCCACTCAGTAGCACAGTGGAAGATACAACACTCTTCTCTTGATTGTGGACATGAGGGCTTCAGTTCCCTGCTTGGTGTTGGATCTCACGTAATCGTGGTCAAACAGTTTTTTAAGGGACATTTTCAATTAAAAATCTTGATTCAATAATGTGAAAATTCTCTGCAGAAACAGGTAGTTTAAAAATTAATTTTCTGAATTACAAAAGACCTAAAATGTTGTTATTGTACTCTATTTTATGTATATACTGAGATAAAATTTGAAATTATTAATTTTTAATTTGATCAAAATAAATAGCTTTGCTTCATCCAAAGCTACATTTTTAGAAAACATTTGGCTTGAAATTTTAGATCCTCATACATCTTTCCAACTGAAACCTAAGATGGACTTCAGAAATCTCAGAAGATCTTGACTTCCCTCCTAGGATTTTTGGAGACAAACTGTTTATCTGAAGACATATCTCATATTTTTCCCATGTCAAATTCCTCTTAGGGTTTTCAGTTGCCCTTGTTCTCATACCAGTGAAGCACAGATACATCGTCCAGTTTAATTATCTGAGGATTTATGCACTGGGTTAAGATGTTCAAGCCTGGCTGTTTATAGAAAGAGACACATAAACCCACACTTAGCACTTAAGTAGGTGGCCTCATTTTCTGATGTACTAACTATTTATCCAGGGGCCATGTTTATTTAATGTCAGGCTCTCAAGTGCAGTGTTCCAGCCTTATCTCTTTGAATTTAATGATATTAGAAGAAACAGCCTAGCACACTTTTTATGCTAAATATACGTGGAAATCACCCCGAGAGCTATATTGTACACAAACGAGAGGAAAAGACAGAATCCATCCCACCATGTAGGTTTTTTTTATGTGTTCATTCTGCTTGGGCTGTCTCATTGCTCCAGACAGTGAAACACAGAATGTGATCCTCTGTCTTTGACTGATCATTGCTTCTGATCATTGAAAGAAATGCAGAAATTACTATCAACTTCATACAGACAATGTGAAAAATGAATAGAAAGGAAAGACAGAATGGTTGATGGAGGGCTATACATATTCTTACCAAGCACAAGGCTGTGCAAAATACTATAAACCTGAGGATTTTGGCAGAAAAATCAAAACAGTCCTCTTCAGTCAAGGCTGCAGTTTTGAAATTACGTATCCTGTGGGAAATCCCATTTTTAGATAAGTCCGTTTTGATTTATTGTGTTTCTGATATTGATGATTGCTGGTATTATTATTTACCGCAAAAATTATGATGCTGTCACTGGCAGTACAAGTAGCAAGCATTCTTACCAAAAAATTCTTTCTTGTAGCTATGTTATAAGGCTTAATTTCTTAATGCCTCTGACATTTGACTGAAAGATGCCACACAGCTGATTATTATGAACAGCTGACAGTCACACTTTGCTTTCTTTTCCTGTGGTTCTAATGAAATGGGATGCATTTTCTTCCCACAAAAAAAAAAAAAAAGTTTCAACCTTGCTTAGTAATTAATCTGCAGCTAAAAATAGCAGTGTTTACAGTAGTAAAAAAAACTGCTGGAGTTTGAAGCCGTGGAAAACTTACACTATGACATGCACATCTAGGTGGCTGTCTTTTGTAGCTGCCATTGACAGTTTTCTTGCAAGGGAAGAAGATGGAGAAAAGGCAAAAGGTGTTGGTGAAAAGGGAATGTGTCAGCAGGGGCTGACACAGGCCTTAATTTCACAGAGCTGTCTGACTCTCTTTATCATCTACTGCATCTGTTGTGGGTGAGTATTAAAACTCTCCTACACGGAGAGATCGTTAGAAGCAACCACCCATTACTATGCCATCACCTCTCAGCTCATTACTGCTTTATCTTTCTCCTGTAGTGCCACTCCTTCAGAGGGTTTTCCTTCAGGTTCCTGGGCAGACAAAGGAACAAGCAGAATATTGATTTTGGCAACTTAGCTACTGCTGAAGCTGAAAAGTTCAGGAGTTCATTCGGAAATGTATAAGAATGTCATGTAGATTCCTTGGTATTTGCCCTGTCTACTCCTGCTGCTGTTGCTTGTCTGTGTCTCACATTGAAGAAAGAAGAAAAGATTTAAAAAAAAAAAAAAAAAAAGGCAAAAAAGAGACTTTTGAAGTCAGTGTCACAGACAAGCAAAATATAATACATGAAAAGGCCAAATTTGCTAGGAGGTGCCAAGAACAGGGGCAAGCAGATGAAGCTTTTATTACTGCAGATCACAGTTTTGCTGAACATTGCATATACTGAATGTTAAAAGAAGAATTAATAAGAGGCAGAATAATTTTTGGCAAAAGAGACAACCAGTTCATCAGCAGAACTTACACTCAGGCCCAGATCACTTGCTAACAGCGGCTTGAGCAAAAGTGATGCTGACCTACATACTGGCAGCACAGAGGAGATTGCAGCAGACCAGTGAAGAATAGCAACACAAACATGAAAAGAGCAGCTGCAAGCACTTTTAATACCAGAAGCAGTGCTCAGTGAGTGAGGAAAAAAGCTAAGAAAATAGCTAAGAAACTTTAACAGGAGACAGGATGGAAAAGTTGTGGGAGTCATGGCAAAGAACTATGCCCCACAGGCCATGAAATCCCCGGGAAGACTCAGAATGTAAGCGATGCCACAAGGGACATGGTCTCAAGAGCAGATCTGGTAGCAGGGAAATGATCACTAAGCCCTGTTTCTATTCTGCAAGCTGAAAGTACAACACTTTCTTAGAAATGCACATTGAATTATCAAAATCTTGCATTTGAAATGGGAATATTTGAAAGCAGTCCCTACAGTTCCACGAAAAGATAATAGCAGTTGGGTTTGAGATGGATGCGTGGGAACACCACACAGGAAATCAAGTGTGGCTTACAACACTACAGCACACATTTTTGGTGACTTTTCTGAGAGCCTCAGAAAAGGCTGCAAAGCTCTTCCACAAATTATTTTGTGGTGCTGAGTCTTGCATTGTGCCTAGAAGAAATACTCAGTTGGTATCCATTTGGCATATTTTTACCTGCTAGAAATCTTGAAATGAAGCTATATTAAAATTTGACAACAAATCTTCGTTCAAAAACCCTTGACCTTCCCTTCTACCCGGCAAGTACATAAAAATGTTTAACAGAAGACTTGGTCTTTTCCACAAGTTTGCATCTTGATAAGGAATGATACCACATGGCTGGAAATGTGACAGTCATCTAACCTCTCAAAACATGTCTTGTTTCCCTTTGTTAACCAGACTGGCTTAAGGAGCTGGGTAGGTTTTTGAATCAGTGTGTGCCAGATTGTTGGGAAGGAATTTGTTTTTCCAGATTCAGTAGACTGATTCTTTCTGCAGCATATTTCACCACAGGCTAAAGAGCCTCTTCATGAGCTGAAATGGAAATAAACTGGATCGGCCAGAATATGAACAAAGATCAGAAACAGGCCTAAGAGCAACGTAAACACATGATCGAAAAATTGAGGGTAAAAAATATTGCTGTGGGTTTCCAGTCTGTATGTATATATTATATATATTCCATGCATTTATCACCCACTTGCCTGGTCCATGGCTTTGGTTAGTGTTGTGTTTAAGATTATGGTCTGGAAAGAGAAGAAATTAGTAGCTTCATTTACTGCTTTGACAGTCCTTAATTGCCAGTGACACCAATACTGGGTCCGTTCATGTTTTGCAGACTCCATTTTGTAGTCTTCCCCTGGTACAGAAGGATTGACCAGAAGCCTGGGCCTGCAGTGTGGGTGTGCAAGTGAAAGAGCAGTCTGGAGGCTGTGCAGAGTCTCTGCCAGGCACAGAAGGATTGAATTTTCCTTTCCTGTACTGGGAACATATTGGTTCTTGTGCTGGTTAGAATGGTGCAAGCCTCTCCCTGCCAGCTCTGGGAAATGCTGTTTACCCAGTCGTGGTGACTGTGAACTCCCCACTGTGGTCACAAGGGCTTGCGTGCTGAGAGAGAGGAAACCATCCCGACTGTGGCAGTACAGGAGCATTTAATTTGTCTTGCATGCAATTTATTATATGTTGTAACTGAAGGGAATCAATTCTGATTGTGATCATTAAGCAAACCCTCTGTAAATGTGGTCTAGAAATCATTTCAGAGAACCAAGCTCAAATTGCCGTGGCACATAACAACAACAGGGAGCTCACATTTTTGTTTTCTGCAAAAAATTTGGAATTAAAAAATGAGAAAAAAAAAAGTTTTTAATTGAAAAAAACCCAAACAACCAAATCCATTTTCCAAATGCTTGAATGTTGATTAAAATACCGCTTTTGGTTTGTTTTCGTAAGGAAATGGGTTTATTTTGCCACCCTCTGTGCATTGTGTATGCATTGAGAGTGTGTGGAAAGATTTTTTTCTAAAGATTTTGAGCGTGTTGGCCATGCAGTTACACTGGCAAAGGGTTAGAAATGTCTGAGGTATTCAGTATTGGTGAATTAATACAAAACATATTTTAAGGTCATGCCTAGCCATTAAATATGTTTTTATAAGTTTTTGTGTCAGTATTTGCAAACATTTGGATGTTGTCATTAGTGCATGGTTCTCCACAGACCATTAGCCCAATAAAATCACAGACCTAGCACAAAATTACTGCTAAAATATACAGCAAGGTGGTGAAACAGAGTATCATAAACAAGCAAATGATGGCAAGAAAGTCACTAAAACAGCTGCATGTAGATAGTTTGAAAAAAAAAAATTAGTTGTAAGAAAAATAGGATGCATCCTAGAAATGAAAGGATTTTATATTTATCATTGTGGCTGGCAATGCTTTTTCAGGGCATGCTCCTGTAACTGTAGAAGATTCTCAAAGGAATAACTCTAAATGTGATATCAGAAGAATACAAAATGTATTAATTTCAACCTTAGGTAATGATAATATTAAAAAAAAAAAAGCAAAATTGGATTTTGAAGGGATTGTGTTTGTAAGTAAGTGAACTTCCTAGGAAGCTAATGCTGCTGCTTTATTTATTTATAATGTTTTCTAACTGGATGACATTATGTTTAGAATAAGCTTTCTCTTTTTTTCTTCCAAAGGGGTTCATAATTTAATAAACGTCTTTTATTCTGTTTGTTTTCCAGTTCTGACCCTGGCTACTCAACATAACAAGACTTTGATGGCTTGCATGAGGTAAACCTAATTGCTGAGCTGCAATGCAAGTTTTTTGTGCTGTGGAAGCTCTTCCAGGGAACATACAATTTGTCAGAGTTAAAGAGCACTATAATGTGAATCTCACTTGTGTGATTGTTCAATTTTAAACAGAGTTTGGGCTCAGCAGGTCCTTTCTACAGAATTTTCCATATCTAATTCTGCTGCTTAGAACATGCTATTTAGAAAATCTCTTAAAATTGAAACGAACTATTACAGTGTTGAAGAATGCTTCGGTGCAACTAAGAAATTTCAAGATGGTGAATATAGTGTTCATTATTTATAATAAATATAATAATAATAGTGTTTATTATTTGTAGTACAGCACTGTCTACAGGTCCTGACACAGTTTGGAGTGGCACTGCATGACGACTTCTTCAAAGCCAAATTAGAAAGTTTGTTCTCTCAAAAATCTTACAGTCTAAAATATGTACTAAAAAGACAAAAAAAAACCCAAACAAAAACCCTTCTTTTTTTACTTATGGGAATTGAGGCAAGCAAAGAAGCAAGATAAATATATTTGAAAATAGTGGACATGCAGTGACCTATGTGTAATTCATGTGTTTAAGGTCAATTACAAGGAGCAGTTGCAGGTTACACAGGGTAGAACACATGACCTTTCTTAGCCTACCCTCTGCTTCCCCTGATTGCTTCCCCCAGCCTCCCAACAGGGGGTTGGTGTCTTCTTGTTTCACTGCTCCTGAAGTGGTTTCTGCCAAAATAACCTGATTTGCCTTAAACACCGCTGTGCACGTTTATAAAACACATCTTTCTGACAGGATGAGCTGATGAAGTAGCTGTACATGCAGTTATCCTGCTGTAAGGTGAGGAGAGGGCTGATGAGCAGTTCGAGACTGGCTGAGAGCAGTGCTCTTTCCAGATACCTGGAGCCAAAACAGCATTTCTGGCCTATGCCTAACACCCATGAGCACGGGCTGTCCCTCAAGGCAGGCAGGAGCTAGAGGAGGCACTCAGAAAATGGGAAGCCAGGTTGATGGGTCAAGGAGACCAAGTACACGATATTCCTGAGTGGACTTCCAGAGAATTCATATATTGCCAAGTAAGGTAGTGAAATGAAAACCAAATAATACTGAAAACAAAGACTGCAATAGCAGAGAACAGTTTGAGAAGGGCTGTTAGCCACCAAACTTCTACTGGAAGCACCCAGAGACTGAGTAGAATATGCATGAGCTGCAGATCTGATATGCAGAGTGTGTCCCAGAGTTCAAGTCCTGATCTGATATTCTTTCCAATTCCTTAGATACAGGATGATTAGGATGCTTTTTCCATTCAAAATGGATGTAAGCAATGCTCTGGAAGCCAAATTCTGTCTCCAAAGCAGGGAACGGTCTGCATTTTCTTCTTCCAGACCTAACTGTACTTCTCAGTGACTTAAGCTTGTGTCTCTTTTTCAGCCTAGAGAATCCAGTTTTGTAATCCACTTTGTACTTTCCTACCTTTCTGTGTGTCACTGCTCTTCTGTTTGAGGAGAAACACGTAACGCTTTTGGTTTTAATTTTGTGAAATGTTTTTGATGAGAAATATCTTATCTCTCTTCTCCACTCCTTCTTTCCCTGTGAGTTTGCCCACTGATCCTCTGCATTTTTTTCCCAGATGTTTGAACCTGCAGATCAGGAGTTCTTGAAAGCAGGCTTGTTGAGTGAGCAGTTATCACAGCTTGAAAACATCTGCTGAGGTGTTTGACACCCAGCTACCATCCCCAGAGTGGCTGGCTGCTCCACTGTGATGCTTTTAAAAGGGGTAGAAACGAAGCAGATTCTCAGAGCCAGAGCGCTCTGCAGATCTTTCTGCTCTCAGTCTCTCGAGTAGAATGCTCCTGAGTCGGAGATGCCTGCAGTCAGGAATCATTTCCGTAAAGCTTCTCAGCATCACGGTGTCCTCCACTAGGTTCCTAGATCAAATACTCTTATTTAACTAGTCTGAAGGAAGGAAAATTATTCAGGAGTAAAGCAAATGAAAAAAATATGGAAGAGGAGTAAGAAGCATAAACAGTTCTTCCACTAGTCTTCCTCCCCAAACCCATGCATACAAGATGAATAGCAAAGACACCCAGAGAAGAACCACAAATTCTTTCCTTTTACAGCTCTTCTAAGGCAGAAATAAGGATGCTCTTTGTCATCCCTGTCACCCAGCTCTTTAACATTTTGGTTGTGCCAGCACTTAGAAATTTATTCATAGCCTAGAATATCTTGTCTAAAATTCAAACTCATAATGACTGATTTATCCGAAAACCTCTATTAAACAATTTTTTCAAAAACAAAACAATTCTTAAGAATTTAATTAAATAGAACTGAGATTAAATTAAAAAAGGAGTCTAATTTCCTTTGCATGAGACGTGGTAGCACTTGGAAAGTGTAACCCAGCATTGCTTCATGTGAGCGTTGCTCAGGGTACATGCACAGCATCAGAGTGAGGATATTAAATACAATCAGGAGGCCTCACAATATTTTATGGATAAAGAATCAAATTTAAACATAAAAGTGGTAATTAAACTGGGATTTCAGCTGAGTATTATGCATTATAGCAATCTGATAATTGCAAAAGTATTTAAGGAAACAAATATACTTTTAGCTTAAAGAAACCCTCTTTCTGATACACTGCAAAGTGCTATGTTATTCACCCTTTTTATTCTCCATGCTTTGCAATACTTTCTTTAGAAATAGAAAAATTCCGCTTATACAGTTGCTGGACACTGAGGGATATATTGTGGGTGCCTACTGTGGATGTGTTATTTAATCCCTAAAACTGGTTCTTCTTATGAGCTGTATCAAGATTTGGTGCTCCTGGATAAAATTGGGTTAACAGGTTGTTTGAGCTATAAAAATAGGGTTCACCACTGGTCTCTAGCCTAGTTCATGGTCTGAGCATCACTTTCTGGCCAGACTTGTACTGCAGAGTTGGTCCTCTCTAATGTGTTTTCCCACAGAGTGTGTTATTCAAACTATCTCTTTACCAGTGTTTTGGGTCAAATCCAAGTGATTTTTTTTTTATTCCTTTCTTTCTTCATTGAAATTAAAAACTAACATAAGTGAATAACATATTGAGTTTAACCAAATTATTTGTCTTCCCTTCTGTGAAATATTTTATTTTATTTTATATTTCCTCTGTTACCTTTTTTTTTTTACTATTCTGCCTGGGGAATTTTTAGGCTTAATCATGAGGCTGTTACATTTGGAATATCTGATGAAAAATAATTTTGCAAATTCATTTGTTTTGATTTTCTTAGTCACAGCCATTCAGATTGCTTTTGTCCAGATCTGATCTCAAGCTCTTTGTCTATTCTAGCTTCTAAAGACTAAAGATTCAGGATTTCCAGTGAGGCCTTTGGTATCTGCCATATCAAAAAACAAAGGTACATGAAATGAGAATGGTTGCAGAAAGGAGCTGAAGAGGAATCCTCTAGCTGAGCCTTGTTGATTTCAGTAACATCCAGCATGTCGAAGTATGTAGTCTACACATTTTTCAAGACCTGGACACTGTGATCTTCTGGCAGTCACAGGAACACAGCTTTTTTTCAGACGCCTCCAATATGCCATTTGCAGCCTCTCTACTAGAGTCTTTTGCAATGTAAAATGCAGGCACAAACATATTTAACTTCATAAATCTCACACGTTCTGGATATAAAGCCAGTTTCAAAAGTTTCCATTTATTAGTATCACTAAAACCTCGTAAAATCTTTAGTCATAAAGTATCATCTATCCTCTATCCTATTATTAGTTTTTGATGCTTGCATTAAATATCTACAAGATATTTAATCCAAGCCTTAAAGAGTTGGAAAATAAAGCAAAATAATTTTTTACTGAACCCTTACGACCCTATTTGACTGTTTGTGAAGGTCAGGTTAAAAATACCCAGGCTTTTCAAGGCAGAATGCACCCAGGAGAAAACCTTTCATTCAGTACATTTTCAGAGACAAATCTTTGTATTTAAACCTTTTCTTCTTGAATTTGTCCCTAGTACCTTCATTTCTTTGTCCAGACTTTCATGGTTACTCCTTAAGTACAATTCTGCGGAAGATTTTTTTTTCCAGCTGCTACCCCGACATCATAGATGGACAGATAATTCATTAAGCACACACAGTGGCATGCAGAAGTCATGCCTAGGGGTTAATTGTAGCTCCTGGATGTGACAGGACAAACTGCTAGGCTCAGCCAAAACCAGAGCAAGAAGGTGACAGCGGTGTCAGTGCCAAGATGGATGTCCAGGCCACACAGGTGGCAAAGACTGGGTATGTGAGAAACACTCAAACTCTGCAGGTCATTGGTGTTGGGGGCCTTTGTGGAACAGGGCTGGGTGGCACTGGCAGCAGTGCCAGTAGGTGACCATGTCAGCAATGCCATGCGAGGCCAAGAATACCCAGGTAAATGAGTCAAAAATACCGAGTTTGGTTATTGATGTGACAGAACTGTCACCAAAGGGGGAACTTCAGAGGCAGGTTGCGTAGCTGGCGGGAAGATGGAGTCTGGGAAGAGAGATACAAGCAGTGAAAGGAGGGCCAAGAACCAGGAAGGTTCATTTGTTTTGATTTAGATGGGACCCTGAGCAACCTGATCCAGTGGAAGGTGTCCCTACCCATAGCAGGGAGGCTGGAGCCAGATGACCTTTAAGATCTCTTGCAACTGAAAGCATTCCATGATTCTATGACCGCTAAAGGTTCGTTGCAACCCAAATGATTCTATGATTCCATAATTCTATGAAAGGGATGATGAGATGTGCAAATCTCATGATGGGTGGTGTCTGGGGGATGTGCCGGGCAGCCACATGTTTGCTGATGGCAGCTGGAGCAATACAGACAGCCAAACCTGCTGTCCTGACCATGCTGTGAGGGTTGGGCTGCAACTGGAGTGGGAGCACGTGAGTACTGTCCCCAGCTGGTGAGTGGACAGACAGACATGGACAAACAGATCAAGCATCCTGGTGCTTCAGGCCTGACAGCTTCCACAGTTTCATAGCACCTTTCCTTCGCAATGTCTCCTCACACTCATAAAACTGGCTCTTCTTTCACACCTGAATGTATTGCACTTAAAATTTCCTGGATGCTTTTTTACCTTTATCAAAAGTTTGAAAATTCCTTCTCCCTTTTCTTTGCCCTCCCTGCCTGGTAGCAGATGTTTTTGAATGTGCAAGAGGCTACCTGCAGGGATTGGGTTAGTTTTGTATTTAATGGAATAAAGAGGCGAGTTACAAACACAGTGCTGTCATTGTACTGCATTGAACAGTGAAACAAAGAGAGTTTGAGAACAGGAAGCTCAGCTCCTTGAACACCTCTGAAGTACTGTAAATCCTTCATTACAGATGCAGGAAAGAATAAAAAGATTAATTCCTTTGATGCTTTATGGACCTGTTTTACAAACAGTTTTCATTTTCTACCTTCGGCTCAAGGAAATTTCACAAGAAAAAATGTTCTTAGTTGGCAGTCTTTCTTTACATCACTAAGGCTAGAAATTACTAGATTTTTCAGAGAGAAGTCCAAAGGCTAATTGAAATGTGCTGGTTTTGCTGTAATTCTTCCTTCAAAACAAAGGGCAGGGAAGAGAGTCATAACATAAGGCAACTTTCTGCCCTCGTCCTGTTTCTATAATTCTGCTGTTGGAGAAATACAGGGTTTGCACTCTCTTTTACTTGTATCTCATGCCAAGTTCAAGTGTTGAACTGCTTAGCCACTGCTTTTCGCTTCCTCTCTGGTCCTAGGCTCTCAACAGTTTTGCAGAAGGGGAAATGTTAATTGGCTAAGGCATCATTCTTCCTTTTTGTTCCATCACAGAGCAGCTGGAGAGAGAAGTCAGGAAGAAGAAATAATGTGAAGGGGAAAAAAGGATCACTTCAATAACAAGTTGGAGAGACTTCAGATGGTCCTACTGTCCTGATCTCACTTGAATACTCTTAGTTCATCTGTTACTTTCATTAGATAGTGAGCCCCCCAATAACTGCTGTGCTTTTATTTAGCTCAGGTTTTCAGTGTTTAGCTTTTATTTTTCCAGACTGAATCTCGCCTTAATTCCTCTTTGTATTCCTAACCTCCTGAAATCCTGCTAGAATACGTAATAGTGCTGCTCTTATATATTTATTATTTTGTCCGTCTAATCTCCCAGTTCAGACTCCTTTATGTATGTGATTAAGGTATTTCCTACCTATACTTCCAGGTGGTCAAAGCTGTTAAAATCAAATAAACAGAACACCCACTGTCATTGGGGCACTCTGGCTGCTCTGATCCCTTACAGTTTATTCCTGTCTTTTGTTTTGGATTTATTTGTTGGTTTTCATGTACTGTGACAAAGACAAACCTCATGCTCAGTGTCCAGACTCGAGTGATCCCACTTCAGGATGGCTGGGAAGAAATTTGAGAGAGTCCATAAAGGGGCTACCAAGATAGTGAAGAACCTAGAGTGTAACAACCCCAAGGAGAGGTCATGGTATTTAGTCTTTGTTCCTGAACATGCTGCAGTGCAGTCAGTTTGATGCTCAGGCCTCCCATGCCCCATGTAGCCACAGAATCACAGAGTAATTCAGGTTGCAAGGTATCTCAGGACCAACCTCAGGACCAACAGGTCTCTGGTCCAACGTCCTGCTCATAGCAGGGTCAGTTTGAGGTTGGACTAAGCTGCCCAGGACTTCATAAAGCTCAAGGACAAAGAGATCTGGAGCACTGTCAGGGTTCAGGCCTGTTTGTGTGAGCCTTCTCCAAATCTTTACTGCCTATGGGTTTAGAGGAGTGGTGATTGTGAAAACACTAGTGATATGCAAAGGAGACTTTGAGCACATAAAAAGATCACTGAGGATGTGGGCTATGAAGTCCTGTCTGTGTCCTATTCAAAACAGTGTCCCTTCAGCCCTTGTCTTACATAGGTACATCCCAAACTGTGATCATCGCTAAGGTTTTTTGGGGTTCCTTGAGTGTTATAAAACTAGATTGAGATATCCAGGTCCTTAATGCTGCATTAAAGATTAGCTGAGATCCATCTATCCCCACCTTGAAAAGCATTACCCTAGCTAAATACACATTTTCTGTATTTGTCACTGTGTGTTTCAGAGATTGCAGGGAAATTATTTATTTTTCTCCTTAACATTCAGTAACTAGAGCACACAGTCATGATTGGTATCTTCTTAAAACAAAAATGACTAAAAGGAATGTGCATCAACTCTAATAACAGCGATTCAAACCTTCACTTTTTATATTCTGCAATAACAAATTTTATTTACTTGCTTTGCTAGCATTATATGGCACACAAATGTCTATATTTTTATGCTTATAGACACATTTTTCCTCCACTGTCAGTTGTCTCTGTGGTGATGAGGGTTGCAAAATGGCATCTATTTTGGTTATATTTATGCCTTTCTTTACACACTATACAAGGGTATGTAGGCTCAAAATCTTCATGCTTGTCACTTGTCATTATTGGTATAAGAGCAGGCACTGAAATCTAGGAATATCCTGCTTCTCCCTAATCATCTTTAAATGGGGAGCCTGGAACCGGACACAAGTATAGCCTCACCAGTGCTAAAAAAATACCTCTGGAAATGGCACTCCTTTCAAACTTAATTGTTACCAGAATGATCTGCCTCTACTTGGAGAAAACAGTACCTTTCAGACTATTTCTGAGTTTTGCTGGAGCGTGTCCAAAGCAGAGAAACAAAGATGGTAAAGGGTCTAGGGAATGATGAGTGGGTGAGGGAACTAGGAGGAAAGGAGGCTCAGGGGGAGAGCTATCCCTCCCTACAGCTGCCTGAAAGGAGGGTGTAGCCAGGTGGGGGTCAGCCTCTTCACCCAGGTAACAAGTGACAGAACAAGGTGGCATCAAGTTGTGCCAGGGGAGGTTTAGATTGGATATTAGGGAAAATTTGATACCTGAAGAAATTGTGAAGCACTGAAACAAACTGCCAGAGAAGTGATTGAATCTCCGTCCCTGGAGATATTGAAAGGGTATGTAGATAGATATTGCATTTAGGGACATGGTTTAGTGATGAACACGGTGATGCCAGGTTAATGGTTGGACTCAATGATATTAGAGGTCCTTTCCAACTTAAAATTATGCTATGATTCCATGATTCTATTTCCCACTGACACTTAATTTAACAGATGATATACAGGTGCAGATGGGAAAATGAAAGGAAGAAACTCCTTCTTCCATTTAAAATACGGTTCTGACATGAGATGCTCTGGAAAGGAGGATCCATTACCATCTCTGCTAGTTCATGCCCAGAGTGACAGGATAGAAGCAGAAAGTACCTTTCCCTCTTGACTACCTGAATTATTTTCAAATGTCATAATTATAATGCTGCAGACATCCTGGGCCCAGTCCTAAAGTGTTTACAAACAAAAAGAACAGTTTTGGCATTTGCCAAGATGGGCTAGTTTGGCAGCGTACCTTTTTCATGCTCAGTTCTCTGAAGCTAGGTGAGAGTTCTGGCTCCCATTTCCACATTTGTGCCATTAATAAAGCTTTCCAAGGGACATAGGCAGTTGAGTTGTTACTGTCAAAACTTCACCTTGGCACAGATTTAACTCAGAAGCAAAGCTCAAGCAAACCAGCCAGGCCCTGAGTAGTTTTCCCATGTGCAAACAGATTTGTAGAGCCCCATAGTGCCAGTGTTGAGCAGAGCTCTGCTCGGCTTCTGCATCCTCATAGGCAGAATGTGGGGATGGTAAAGGGCAACTCTTTTCTCTGTTAATTTTTAATGAGGGTAAAGTCTCAGTCTGCAAAGTAGAAATTGTTCACTTGCAGCATTTCCTTCACTTGGAATGACTGAATGGAAATGAAATTATTTATGCACTCATCAGCATTCTCCATGTCTACCCTTGTTGCAAATACTGTCAGCTGCATTTAAATGTATTTACTTACTTGTGCGTTTAGGAGTCCTCAGGCAGTAGAATAAGATAAATAATTTTCTCCTGTCTTTTAAGGTACTCCTTTAATTTTAGCCTAATTGACTTAATCTAGATTATTACCATTAAACGATTATCACAGTATTTTGGAAAACAAAAGCAAAATCAGAACACAGTAGGATTGTCTGGAGATGTGTATGTCAGTGCCCTGACTGCACTAGTAGGTTTTGGTGGTCCTGATCCCCTCTCCAGGGTTCCCTCTACCCTGCCCAGGACTCAGGACCCCATGGCAGCTCCCCAGGACCCAATCCCTGCCCCAGTGATCCTGCAGCAGGGCCAGTCTGCTGATCCCACAGTCCTGCACTGCCTGGCCGTGGGCTCCACTGAGTCTTCCCCATCCGCATGCCGGTGTCCTGGTCTAGCCTCAGCCCACTGCTGTCCCCAAGAAGGTGCACAGTGATCCCTGGACCTGATGGTGACCTGCAGATTGACTTCCCAGCTCGATCTTGGGTGTCTCTGATCATCACAAACCAGCAACCTGATTTAGAGCAGGGTGTAGGGTCAGATCAGAACAGTGAGCAGAACACTCCTAGATTCCAGCGCCTGCTCTGGTAGCAATAGTGACAGATGACAGGCACGAAACTTTTGAGTGTACATATCCTTGTATGGTCTGTAAAGAAAGGCATAAGTTTAACTAAGCTGGATGGCATTTTGAATGTGGTTTGGAAGAGAGGAGACAGAGGGGTTCCAGAGTGTCAGCAGACGTGCAGCTGAGCAGAGTGACCAGCTCTCATCTGGGCTTCTCTGAGCATTTGGAGACTGATGACAATGGAAAATCCTGAAAAAATCACTAAGCCTGTGAAACCTAAAATGTCAAGGAATCTTTCAGGTGTTTGAGGATCTGCAACATTAAGAATGACAGTATATTCTGGTTGAATCTCAGAACACTAAAATCTGAGTCTAGTTTGTAGCTGTATAACCCTTCCAATTTTGAAAGAGATGCACAAATATTAATCAGTGCACACATTTGTACCAGAGCAAAGGTGTGCTGCCATCATCTTCTGGTACCATCTAGGGAATTCATCTTGCAACCAAGGCCTATACACTCCAAGAAAAGGCTAATAACATTTCAAATAGCAGCTCAGACTGGAAGCCTGCTTCTTGTGCAAAATTTTTGCCAGTGATGTCAGAGTAAAGCCCATCCCACAGAGGTCACATCTCCTGGGCTGGATCCTTCTACTGGCACTGACCTCTGAATGCAGCTCAGTTCACATGTGGTGTCTTCTTTAGATGGGACAGCTAGAATATGTTCTTCTGAATGCTGGCATACTTTAGATTTATCTAGATTCACTGGCTGGCCCATTTTTTTTGCTCATGCTAAACACTTGTTAGCTGATTTGATTTGTTGTTGAGTTTGGGGTTTTTTATACATATTAGGGTAGGCAAACTTTATTAAAGAATTTTCTGCCATGATGCCTAAAGCCTAGGCACTTTTGGATTATTTGAACCATATATATGTGTGCAATAATTTGAATTGCTATGTTTAATATATATGTGACTATGTATTTGTGTGTATATGTGTGTGCATGTGTGTGTTTGTATATTTATATATTTATAGAGGACAATAAGGTGATTAGGAATAGATAGCATGGATTTACAAAGGGGAAATGAGGCATGACTGACCTGATAGCCTTCTACAGGGACATGACTTGCTCAATGGATGAGGAGAGAACACTAGATGTTGTTTATTTTTGCTTTACTAAGACTTTTGACACTGTCTCCCATAACATCCTCGTTGACAAGCTGATGGAGCGTGGGATTAGATAAATGAGCAGTGAAGGGCACTGAAAACTGACTGAATTGCTGGGCTCAGAGATTTGCGATCAGCAGCGTGAAGTCCAGCTGGAGAGCAGCTCTGTACCCCATGGACTGATACTGTGGCCAACATGGTCAAATATCTTCATTAATGATCTGTACAACAGGACAGAGCACAGCTTCAGCAAATTTGCGGACAACACAAAACTGAGAGAACTGGTTGTTAAATTATATGGTTGGACTGCACCAGGAGGAGCATCACCACTAAGTCAAGGAAGGCAATCCTTCTTCTCTGCTCAGCTCTGATGAGGCACATCTGCAGTGCTGGGCTCTGTGCTGGGCTTTCCACTGTGAGAGAGACCTGGACAATACAGGGGTGAGTTCAGGAAAGCATCACAAAAATGAGTAAGGGATTGATGCAAGTAGGGTTTGAGAGAGCTGAGGGTGTTCATCCTGGAAAAGAGAAAGCTCAAGAATATCTTATCTTTATGTGTGAAATAGCTGATAGGAGGCAGTAAAGATGACAGAGCCAGATTTCTCAGTGCCCAGAGACAGGTGAAAAGGCAATGGGCACAAATGGAGATACCGGAAAATACATTTAAACTTTTGGAGTTTTTTACTGTGAGGGTAGTTGAATGCATGAACAGGTTTCCCGGAGAGATGGTGGAGCCTCCACCTTTGGAGATATTCAAAACCTGGATGGACAATGTCCTGAGCAATCTTCTGTAGGTAACCTTATTGTGAGCAGTGGAGTTGGACAAGATGAACTCCAAATGTCCCTTCCAACCTCAACAATTCTGTGATTTTCTATATGTGTCTATATATCTGTCCAAATATGTATGTGTATGTACAAATTCAGAGCATTTTATTACTCCCATTTTATTTTACACCAATTCAAATTATTCCAGTGAATTCACGTTATTGTCTTGGTATAAACACTGTAATTTTGCTGTCAGTTCTTTCTTTGTGACAGAAGTCTCAGACAGAACCCGGCAAGGAAGAGTCTCCTGGACGAAAAAAGCGTTCCTCATAAAGACAGGTAAAAATAGCTGTACAATTCTCGTGAACACTGTAGTAAACATCTGCCATTGAGTGTTGTGGCCTAGGATGGATACTGCATGGAGAAGAGGAATGCTGGGCACAATTCAGTTAATATTTGCTGACCTTCAAGCAGAGCAGTGACTGATAGGCTCAAAACTTTCTCTCAAGGTAGCATTTCCAGCTTGCTGAGTTATAATGTCACGCTAAATCTGGTAAGGAGTGTATTAATTTCAAGGTCTGATGCTGAGGTTAGGTGGTTAGGTGTGACTCATCCCTGCTCATGGACCTCGATGAATCTTTTTGGACGGCTTTTGAATGGCCATAGAGTTCCAATTGGCACATCCTGGCACACTTGCTTCTCCAAGAGGGGAAGGCCTTCCTCCTCCTCCTCAGGTCTTGAGCAGCTACAGCTGAGTGAGGAGACAAGTTGTACAATAAAAGAATCTGAAGACTCTGCCCCTGTCATACAATCATTTGATCTGGGCAGGAGCCAGCATGAATGGTAGGGCAGGCAGCAGGGTCACCAGTGCTGCACAACCCCAGGAGGGATATTATAAAGGTATGGAAAAAGCAGGTAGTTGGAAAGCATGGAAATTCCCAAACTTAAAGTATGCAGCTTTATTGCACTCATGTTCTGTACAGGCATTGGGATGCTGCAGGGACCTGGCCTCATTCAGTAGATACAAATTATGTATGTAATTTATTATGTTCTGTTTTCTCAAGCTCCTCAGAAATTAAAATCACATTGTGTCACATGGTCTTGACCTCAATTAGCACCTTCATCACTGTCACTCCAAAAAGTTTAGTAGGACCAAAGACACTGAAGTTTCCCAAAGGTTTCAAACCCTATCCGATCTAGGCCTGCTTTCATGGGGTTGGCAGAAGATGCAATTCTGGCAGTGCCTCTGGTGGCACTCCAGCCTTCATGGCTTGGAGGTCAAGGCCCAGAGACAATCTAGTCTCAGCCATACCTGTCACTGAAGCACACAGGTAAATCTGGTGGGACCCAACACAGTCAATCACTGTGGCACCAGCTGTTTAATGTAACCATCCTTCTCCTCTTCAGGTTCTTCCCTGGTCTGTGTTGTGGCTCATCCCCAAAATTAATATTTTCTCAGTTGGCACTGACTGCTAAGCCATCTTCACACTCTACAACTGGGCCGGACTGGTTCCCATTGCAGCATCACTGAAGTTTTACAGTGCTAGTAGGGAATCTGACATTCTGTGTTAAATAACAAAACTTTAGAAACAAAGAAGAAAGGGAGCTTCAGCTCAGGTGACAAAAGCGTATGACATTGCACGCTCACTCCTGTCTTTGTCTAGGAGTTCAGGAGCAGGACAGTAAAGTTCAGGTTGCCACTCAGTTATGTGCTGATGTGCTGTCATTGATGTCACTGCCCTACCATGGGGTCTCTCACTCTGGAGAGAGTACTTCCAATGGGATTTCACAGGACTGTGGCAAGAACACTGCTAGCTGTGGCGCTGTCTCTTGGAGGAGGAACTCAAGCAGAGAAGAAAGACAAAAGAGAAAAGGCTATGTCTGGACAGTTTTCAGTGTTTCTTGTTTGGCTTGATGCCTTGAAATGGACAGAAAAAAAAGAATTCAGAACACTTTAATTTATGGGCCAAACAAGAGGTTCCTTTAATTAAAATTTAGGAGCCAATTTCAACAAGAGATGTTTGGAAGGCAGCCCAGAAGAAAGAAGACATTTTGCTACAACAAAATAAACTTCAAAAAGTCAAAATCCATTGGTAAACGGGATCTAAAATAAAGTGAGAAGCAAACCAGGGAGCAGTGGAGGAGACACTAAGAAACTATGATGAATGCAAAAGATTTAATCCCAAGAAAATTGTATGAAATCACAAAAGAGAACAAGTCAGATTTTCAGCTGCTCTGGGCCAGCCTTGGGAGGCAGAGGCAAGCCCTGTCTTTAGAAACCCTCTCATCCATGGCAAGAATTAACCCAGCAGTTTTGCTCACAAATATAGTGTTTGCTGTGATTCACCTCTCTGAGAAGGGACAGCGTACTTCTCCTCAGGAGAGGGATCCTGAACAAGCAGCCAGAATTTCTCCCTAACAAAAATTTGCGAGTTAGGGTAACAGGTGAAGATTCAGACTGTGCCTGTGATGCAAGGCTGTTTAAGATAACTTATGTGCCTGTTATGTGCTGCCAGCATAGCTACAAATAGAAGAAACAGAAACACCGGGATTTATGAACAAATCAACAGAAAATAATCAATTTTTGGATGCAGCAATGTTTTGGTAGTTGCTTGAAAGTTTCCAGGTAACAGAAACTCCTTTGGGTAATTCCCATCTTCTTTTCTCCACAATCAACTTTTCCTTTTCCTGTACTCTGCTAAATACTGTCTTGCGCTGTCAGCATCCAGTCGCCATGGAGTTAAAAAGGAGGTGATACTCCTATTTCTGACTACGTAATTCTCTTTTAAAATCCTTGACAGGTGCCTTTCTGATACTACAGCAACCCAACCTACTTATTTTTTCTGACTTCTTTAATGGACTGCTTTCATCCTTGTGTTGAAAGGTCAGTTCTGAGACCCATCTCAGTTACTACCAGACCCTCACCTGTTGCAAGCATTCTTTCCTAACCTGGATACCTTAAGTGTGTGTTTTCATACATTTGTACCTGCTGTCCTTTGCATTTGGGACAGTCATGGTGCATTAAAGTAGTGTGCCTCCAGCATCCCTCTCTTAGGCCTTCATAACCTCTTCTTTCCCATTAGACCCACAATATCTTCACGCGGACTACTGGTGTGCTCAAACCACCTGGCCACAGACTCAACCAATTCTTCTTCCTATTTATCAGTACTTTTTTGCATCCTCTGTTGGCTTTTGTTGCTGGTTCTGAGTGCCTTGGAGACACCTTTACATTCTGTGTTTGTACAGTACCTGGCACTACGTGCTCTTGATTCATTGCAAGGCTGTTACAGAATATAACAAGATTGACGGGATAACCATGAGGAGGAGGATTGGGTTATGCGGAAACTAGTTTGGCATATTGACGTCATTTCATAGACTGACTCTTTTGAATACAGTGCTTTTTGCAGCACTAATAACTTTCTCAGGAAAGAGAAAACGTGAACGCTTGGGGAAATGTAGGAACATCTTATCAGTGAGGGAGTTTTCTTTCAGCTGAGGTTGATACGTGAGCTGATGTGAGGTGACATTTCACTCAGTAGCTGAGTAAAGTGTTGCCTCTGGGCAGATTGTATTGGACTCCAGTGCTCCCAGTAATGAAACAGGGACTAAGAAAGAGGGAAATAGTTCTTCTGTCTGCTGCAATATATTTACAAACAAACAAATAAACAAAAAAAACCCCAAATAACCAGTTTCTGTTCTAGCAGGAAGCAGAAGCAGGCAATTTATGGCTTTTCTACTGGTTTAATCTTGTACCACACAAGTCGTTTAGTCTTGTACTATGATGAATTTTGCCATAATGCTGATGTATGGCTTACACAGAGCTGAAGGTCAGAGAGTAACTTCCACTTGCAGCCATCTGTGTATATTAACCTGCTTCTTACCCATGAGATGCTCATAGACTTTGGAGACTATTAAGGTCAGGTGAAGCCATTATGATTATCTAGTCTGGCCTCCTTCATGACACACTGAATATCCTTTAATGATTCCTGCATCCCCTAGGGGGATTTAATTTTGTTTTTGTTATTTTACATAAAGAAATGCAGTTAGACTCTCCCTACGTGTTCATATTGTCCTGCAGACTTAAACCAGTGTTGTTTACTTTTGGCTAGTGTAGTTTGAAACACCCTAAAAACACCTCATTTTAAGAAACTGACAAGCATCTGCTAAGACAACTCTTTGGTCTCCTTACAGGCATTTACAAAACCCAACCTCTCAATTTTTGTTTTAGATCAGAGCTGCAATCATTAGGCTTCAGATTTTAACATTGAATTCTAAATCCCTTTGGAAATTCAGAAAGATTCTCTTGATGAACTAGGGCAAACACCGCCACTATGTTGCAGTACTTTTTATCAGAATGGATATTGCTCACATTTTCTTAAGTTCCTCTTCTGGATCATTCTGAATGCCTGCCATTTCTTCATTTTTAGTGTCCCATGTAAATAACAGAGTACAGATTCAGGAGGTGTCCTTGATACAGGGAAGATTTGTTCGTGGCTGGTCACTGTGCTCGCCATATGTTCCACAGCATGCTGCAGAGTGCATTATTCAACCGTAGCACCACTATCAGAGTTATACTAAATGAAACTTTTCATCATTTCATTTGATTCTGTGCAAAACTTAATGTTTTAATCATCCAGTAGTCCAAGAATTTATGGTATTTTCTCATTTCTTGTAATTCATAAAGGCCCTAATACATTTCTACCTTGCATGATGACAAACGGTAAAACTGCAAATCTGTCATACTTAATGAGAAATATTAGGGCTAATTTGTGTTAAAGAAGATCTGCTTGTATAGATTTACTCAGTTTTACTGATATATATCTGCTGAAGTAAATTCCAAAGAATAAAGCCTAAAATAGTGTAAAGGAATCAATATAAATCCACAGTCCCCGAATTTTCATGAAATTAGAAGGTATAAGGTTATCATTGCATACAAATTGATTTTTACGGCTGCCAGGCTGCTTAGTATCAGCATCTGGCTGGTGGAGACACAT
Organism: Cnemophilus loriae; assembly: GCA_013397755.1. Taxonomy (NCBI): domain Eukaryota; kingdom Metazoa; phylum Chordata; class Aves; order Passeriformes; family Corvidae; genus Cnemophilus; species Cnemophilus loriae. Next base: position 1,921,257 of record VZTF01002837.1, on the reverse strand, counting down.
GCTCATATACACTCTCACATACACACAATTGCATATGGTGTTTTATAGAAGTAAAGGTATAATTGTTTAATGGATTAATTCATGCTACATATAAGTATCTGCTTCATAGAAGTTACAATGCACAAACTCTCTTGTCAATATGTTTTTGGAAGTAGGAAAATCCAAAAGCAAAATTCAGAACTGGTGGAGATGAACACAAACTCTCCGATTTCTATTTTACCCGCGTGTCTTGTTTCTGCTTATAGCAGGACTAAGCTCCACCTTTGTAAATCACAAGTGTTTGAAAATTATACAGTGTGGAATTCTGGACATACCCAGGTCAATTATAAATTGCCTCCTTCAGCCTGCCAGTGATTTCAGTGGAGCCAGGATTTATGCCTGCCTCGCTTCCCAGCTGCATGGTGAGAGTGAGTCATTCCCACCGGCTCTGCAGCACCATGCTGAGGTCGGGAAGCAGCACAGCTGGGGCCTGTGGCCTTTTCTCCAGAGAACAGACCTCTGCTACCCTCGGGGACAGTTTGCTCCAGCACTAGAGAAGTAAGACTACTTCAGGTGCCATAGCTAAAACCTGCATCCAGTATTTCATCGTGCCACATACACCCGGAGATTTACCCATACCCATTTACCCATGCCAGGCTGTGAGTCCTGACCCTTAGAAGTTGTTTTCCCAGCCATATTGGAATCTCTGTCTCATTCATGGTGCTGTGCTGTCATAACACAGCAAAGAAACAAACCCAGAAAACACTTCCAGCCATAAAGTTGTGTGGTTCTGGTTTCCTACATAAACTGTCATTGAACTCTTGAGCATGGAAAACAGCCCTTTTCCTTGTGAGTGTGGTGTTCCAGAACTGTGGCTCTGCTGGTCACAATTCAGCACATTCAAAATTAAAGTAGACAGGGATGTTGGATGACAAATTAACTGCCCTGAGACTCAGTACACCTTTTCACCGGAGGGACAGAATGACAGCACTAGAAAGATTACTCCACTCTCCTTATTTTAGTAGAAACAAGCTGCAAATGGCCTTTTGGAAACTTGTTTCTGTTTCCGCTTGTAGTTGGAGTCTCAAGATGTTTGGGTTATGAATTCATCTCTCAAGCTATAATATTCTGCAGTGTTTTGTGCCCTGTATTCAAAGGTCCTTATTTTTTACCGCTCAGTGAGACATTGTAGCCTTTCATATGTCCACAAAGTACACAGACCCGTAGGTATCCACTCACATTTCCCAAAAGCATGGCACAAGTAAGGTCGTGGGGACCAGTGGGAGTTGTGGAAGGGAAGGCTGCTCTCCTTCTCCTTCGACGTGTGTCTGCCAGACTGCTGCACAAAGCAGCATTCACTGGAATGGGGCTACAGACTCCAGAGATTCCCAGTGAATCAATTTCTGAGCATCCTAATTGTTTAGCCTGAGTGAATTAATAAAATTGTGGAAAATAGAGCCAAGGAGAGGAAGAAACATGAAACAGTGGTGTAAACTTTTGAGCTTAGTCTTTCCCCTCTGGTGTGATTTCACTCCCCTCTCTGTTCTCAACCCTTCCTTTGCTGTTCTGGCTTGTTCGGGCTTATTTTAGCTTGTTTTGGTTTGATTTTTCTGTTTCATAAAGACACGAGCAGAAATCTTCTGAGCTCCTGCACTTCCAAAATTACCATGACCTCAGAGAAAGAATAATTTTAAATTATGTACACTGAAGCTATCCTCATGAGTAGAAATGAAATATTTAGCATCTGAGGAAGCTTCCATTTCAGCTATTCATTTTCTTTTCAGTGTGACATTTCTATCCAGCTTCCACACACATACCTCATTTCAATTACTGACTTAGAAGAAGTCAGACTTTGCATAACTGCTCATAATAGCCAAGTGAAAGGTTTCTGAGTTTTCTGTTTATCTAAGCATCTGTAACAAAGTCTACAATCCTTGCAAATATATTCTCAGTGTTTGAAGACATTTTATTTCTGAATCTTGATCACTGGAAAAAGGAATCTGGTTTTCACAATTCTCTGGTGGTATCTGTAATGCATTTTGACTAGTCGGAATCTCCACATAAATTTTTGTAGTAGGCTTTTATGTGTGCATGTATGTGTATAACACAAGGGAGTTTTAAGAAAACACTAATACATAACTAGAATGGAGCAGGTTATACATAATAAGAAGGTGCAGGTTATTCATTACCAAGTCAGTAGTGACAAGATTAAAATATTTAGTTATTATATCTCAGGAAGCAGAGAAATTTCCATTACCTTGTAAATGAGCTTTTAAGCTTTCTCCTACACATTGCTTATCACTCTCAGCCCAAGATGACACTTGCCTATCTCTGTAAGCTTGGCGACAGACAGCAAAATCCCTAGAGATCTACAACACAAGTGAGTGAATAAACAAGAACTACTTCTCACCTCTTAGTGTTAGTTAAAAAAAACCAAAAAACAACAATACAAATTTTAAAAAAACCAATGCGGAAAATAGTTACATGTTTTAACAAGTTTCCATAGGGCAGCTCCAGCTGACCAAAAAAGGGTTCCCAACGCTTTATGCTGCCTCTGCATACTAGAACAGAAGAGTAAACAAAAATGCCAATCAGGATTATAATGTTCTGGTGGGGATGGGTCAAATTGTCCCTAGGTAAGAACCGCTCCTGAATTTCTTGTCATTGCAAGAAAAAACCCTGAATATCAATTTCTTGTTGAATATCTGTTTAATTTCTTCGCATCAGTCTTACATCATCAGTAGGTTGAAAGAAGAATATTCCCTTGGGTGCCAGGGCATTTGAAAATGCAAATGATCGTGTGTGCTTATCAAGAATGAGAAAAGACCCAGAGATGGGTAGTATAAGCATTTCAGAAAAATTGCAAACACCACGAAATTCAAACAGTTTCTCAGATTGACAGAGGGTGGGATTTTGTTCCCTTAGTCTGCTAAAGACATGTTGGTGACATGACCTGGAGGTCTCTAAGCCGACCTTCCACCAACACGGGACTAACTTGTCAACAGGCCAGATCAGCCAGGGCTCTATCTAACCAAGTCTTGAACACCTCCTGAAATGGAGAAGTTTATCACACGTCTGGATGCCTTGTTCCTCTGCTAAACAATCCTTCCACTGAGAATTGTTTTGCTAAAATCCAGTCTGAACCTTCCCCACTGCATTTTGTGGCAGTTGTCCCTTGTTATCTCATCAGCCACTAGAGAGACAAGATTCGTACTGCCATCTTTACAACTACACTTGGAGTAGTCGTCAGGTGTCATGGTATCTTTCCTTAGTCTTCTCCACACTAAATATAGTCATCTCCCACAACATTTCCTTGGAGTTCATCCACTTTAGGTCCTCGACCACTGACCATTTTGGTAGCACCTTTCTACACCCTTTTCACCTCCCCATCCCCCTTGAACAGGACTCCATGTTCCATTGCCAAGTAGTTGGAACTAATAAAAGTAATTTCCCTGGATCTGCTGACTGTACTTCTCCTGATGTTGTATCTTTAATCTAGACACACCTGAGCTGCTTCTTTTGATTTTGTTGATAGAGAACTGGAGAGAAAGAAGCATCTCTAAGCATGATTCACCTTATATTTATGTAGCTGTCTAACACAGGTCAAATAAATCATGTGCTGGTAGTGCTTTTTACTTTCCATCAGAATGGGGAATAACTGTGCTGATAAAACATACAGCAGAAATGTCTAACACTGAGAAAAATTAATCCCGCCTCTTCAGTCCCTAGGAGCAGTGCTTCATTAACTAGTAAATAAGGATGACAGAGGACAGGTAATTATCAAAAGCTCTTAGGGAGAAAATAAATATTTTATCATTCCAATGTGCTGAAGTCTTGATGATGTTTTCTCCGTGTTGGGACAGATTTTCAAAGATATCCAAGCATCTAAATATATAGGTAGTCACCTACTGCAGATCAGCTGAAAGGACAATTGGGCGAGGTATTGAAAAGCAGTGACCTCGGTTCCTAACTTGTCTCCAGGCTTTGTAAAGCTCCCTAGCTATTTCAGTTCCTTTGCAAATCTGTTTTCTAATGCTCTTTTGATCATGGACTTCTAACTTGCTTGGTTACTTTTGGAAATCAGACCCAGCAAGCCTATATTTCTTGAGTGTCAGACAGAAAAACATATGATTATACTTGGTACATCAATTTCCAAATACTGCCTGGGCAATATCAGCTCACAGTGTATCCCCATAAAACCCACAAACACTGTGTTCTCTACCCACCTATAAAAGATTAAATCAGAATATGTATCTAGATGTAAATAAGTCTTAATGCTAACGCATTTACTCTGCAATTCCTTTCAAGTCTGAATGTCTTTAATTTCCCATACCAGATGCAATTCCTGCAAAGAATTGACAAGAGTTGCAATGAAAAAGACACTCTCTGAGCGATTAGGGGGGAAAATCAATCGTCCCTAACTGTCATCTCTAACTCCCAGCTTGCAGGAGGGCCACTATGTGATTATATATCCATACTATACACACACGAACATACACACACATTCCCACTTTCTCTATATCAAGATTATTAGTTATGATGTTGAAAATACCTTTTTCAGAAACTCGACCGTTGTTTCCCAGTAAACTGATAAACATGCCCTGTGATGCTTTAAAATACCTATTTGCCAGATGAGGACTATCTGTGTTTGAAAATAATTACAAGAATGAACTCCAGATGGTCCCGCTGTCAAGATACAATAGGTGTGGTTTTTTGGCTTAACTAACACAAATTGTGGCAGAGAGAAATCAGATACTCACAAAGCTGAACAAAGCACATATTCAGTGATATGTCTCCTTTTCTGGGCTGTTCAAGTAGCATACTTTGAATTCGAGAGAGAGAGAGACAGAGAATAAATAAACTTCTGTGAACAGGAAAACAAGCAGAAGAACACATAAATGCTCTGTTGGGTGTCGTATCTTCCAAACATTCATCTTTAAAGTGTGGTGTAGCATTGAATGTTTATATATATGAGTCATAAGCATATCCAGTAAAATATGTATTTATGAAATACACAGCAACCTAGAAAAAAAGTAAAACTACAACAGACAAGTTGAGGGTAAGAATCGGGACATTCTTTGTAAATCCAAACAGTGCTATCTGCTGCTGCCAGAATCATGTCTGCCTGTAACTGCTGCCTCCTCACAAAGCTCAGTTGAAGGAGCTCCATGGCCAGGCGTACCCAGCTCCAGTGTGGTATCTCTGAGAAATAGGATGCAGCTCTCCTTAGACCTTGGATATCCTCATGAAAAAAGTTCAGTTTAGTCTGGCATGTATTCTTTTTTTTTTTAATCCATCCTGTCTTTCCATCATCTATTTGGAAAAGTTTTTGTGAGTTTGCATAGTTTCATGGATCTTGACACATCATTTTTGACAACCTAAAAATGTATTGGGAAGCCACCAACCATGATGGCTTTTAGCCATCAGAAGCTGCAACCATCCAATCATTTTTCATATGACTGAAGGTCACCAAAACAGTCCATGAAATGTTCAGCAGCCTGTCTGTGTCATCTCTTCCTAGCTACCAGTCTGCAGTGATGGTGGTTTGTGCAGTACCAAATCAAAGCTGCTGGGCTCCTTTGATCTGTTTAGCTGAAGCTTTTTTATGCCTCTACAACAGGTTTGCAGCACGGTCCTTTATGAACCCTTTTGGACACCAATCCTGCAGGCAACAGGATTTGGCTTGTGCTGCAGCCAGTCTCCTGTGAGGTGTTGCACCCAGGTTGGCCATCACACAATGGAATAAGGTCTGATCAGCTGAGACACCTACAGAGTTTTTAGCTGCTCATCCCAGAAATCTTTGAGGGAGCACAGGGGAGGGAGAGTACTGATCCAGTATGGGGATTTAAGAGAACGATCCCAACTGTCTCAGCCCTTCTTCATAGGAGAAGTGCTCCATCTATTCGATCATTTTTGTGGCTCTCCTCTGTACTCGCTCCAACAGGTCCATGTCCTTCCTGTGCTGGGACCCCAGAGCTGGATGCAGCACTGCAGGTGGGGTCTCACCAGAGCAGAGCAGAGGGGCAGAATCCCCTCCCTGGCCCTGCTGCCCACGCTGCTTTGGATGCAGCCCAGGACACGTTTGGCTCTCTGGGCTGTGAGTGCACACTGACAGCTCATGTCCAGCCTCTCATCCACCAGCATCCCCAAGTCCTTCTCAGCAGGGCTGCTCTCAATCCATTCATCCTCTAATCTCTATTGTTACTGGGGACTGCCCTGACCCATGGGCAGGACCTTGCATTTGGCTTTGTGGAATTTCATAAGATCTGCATGGCCCCACTCCTCAAGCCTATCAAGATCTCTCTAGATCTCTCTCTCTTCCCTCTAGCATATCAACTGCACCACTCAGCTTGGTGTCATCTGCAGACCTCCTTAGAGTGCAATCAATCCCACTGTCCACCCCACAGATGAAGATATTTAGGAGTACTGGTGCCAGAATGGATCCTTGAGGGACACCACTTGTTACTGGTGTCCTCTTGGATATTGATCCATGGACTATAAATCTTTGGCTATGGCCATCCAGCCAATTCCTTATCCACCTAACAGCCCATCCATCAAACCCACAACTGTAAAGGTAAAAATGTTGTGGTGGCCTGTATCAAAGGCCTTATAGAAGACCAGGTTGACGGCACCTGTAGCTCTCTTCTTGTTCATTGATGCAGTTTCTCCATCACAGAAGGCCACTAGAACAGGGGAGGGACTCTTTAGATAGATGCTACATTAATGACACCTGACATCAAGTGAAATTAAGCATTTTCCAGCTAACTTTAAAACTAAGAAAAGTGAGAACCTGTGAGTAGAGGTGAACATTTCACAGACAGTCAATAGCCTGAAAATAAGTAATCTGAACAATTTATATGGACATTACTAAAGTCCTTATAAGGAGGTGAAGGAGAGGTCAAAAAGAAAAAAAAAAGAATAATGGGATAATTATCGCTGTAGAATGAATAGGTTGGAAAAAATGGAACTTTCAGTAAAATCAAAAAGTGGGAGCCTCAAGATTACTTAAAGGAAATACTTCATAGAACCAATAGGTCAGCTGTGGAACTTCTCATCAAAGGATGTTTTTGAGACCAAGAACTAACCAGGACATTTTTGTGGGTGTCAGAATCACCATAATTAATTATGCACATTCTGGAGGGTACATTAAACCACACGTTTCAGAGCTGATTATCAACCCTTGTACCTCAAATGAGAAGAGGATAGAGAGGAGAAACAGATGACCTGATATATGACTTGCTGCAGTATCTTAAAATCTTACTATAAAACTTCTTGTCTGTCAGAGATAGACTACAACCCACAGACCTCAGGTTCAACCTTACAAGACAACGTCTGTTTTGCACAGCAGTTGCCTGGCCACAACCTTCTGAGACACTGATTAGTCAAGCGTTATTTGTACTGCTTGTTGAGGATATTGGAGGATTAGGACTGTCTAGCAGCACTGGACCATGAGTCACCAGAATAGTGTCTTTTCCTGGAAGTATGTGAGGAGCTTGTTTTGTTTCTCATCAGCTGTGACGATGACTGGGTCATCTAAAAATGTCCCAAGACAGCCCAATCTAAAGTTTTAAGCCTTTGATGATCCTCAAATTTCCTTGCTCTTCAATATCACTTTTTCTGACATGAACAACATAGATATCCTGACATTCCAATTATGAGAGCTGCCTTTTCACTTCTCTCCACTCTAAAGCTGTATGGTGTGATGCTCCACTTGTTAAAAGACTCTATTTATGAACACTATCAAGCATAAGCTTGAAAAGGGTACTGGTGCCCTTAAATCCATGGAGGGCGCCTTTGAAATCAATGTGTGACTGAGGTGAGAGGAGCAAGGATACATTCTAGTTTCGTACGGGTTTGCTTGTAGCAAAGTTAACTTGTGAGAATAGTGAGGGTCTGGAACAGGTTGCCTTGAGAAGCTGTGGATGCCCCATCCCTGGCAGTGTCCAAGGCCAGGTTGGATGGGGCTCTCAGCAACCTGGTCTAGTGAAAGGTATCCCTGCCCATGGCGGGGGAGTTGGAACAAGGTGATCTTTGCGGTCCTTTCAAACCTAAATCACTCTAGGATATGATTCTATGATATTAAATAATCAAAGAAATATTGTGGGTTTTCTTCAATTTCATTTTGTTATTATTCATATAATTACACACCCTGGACTTATATTCATTTATAAATTGCAAATGGGATAGACAGCAGTAGAAGGATAATTGGATAGTTTACATAAATTAGATCCCTTATGTATATCCAGGACCAAGTCAGGATATTCAAGCAGAAGAAGAGATGTGAAAAAATACAGAAAAAGTTGGAATTAATTAAAAGACGACCCACTTAGTCACATTCAGAGCATGTAGCTTACTAAAACATACAACAGACCTAAAGGGCAGTAATCTATTTTTGGTTCTTGATCTGACTGCAGTCAAATGACTACAGAGCATATATTCTGTGCTTTATCTCTATTATCTATTTAATAATAAGGTGGTGAATGATTGTAGGTGGCTTGTCATATTTTAGAAGAAAAATTCCTCCTGATTTCCACCTCCACCATACAATTTTCTTCTCAGGCTGGTTCTGCCCTGAGGTATTTAAGTTTCACGTGAAATCTTCTTTATTTTATTTATTATGTGTTTTCCCTAACCTTTGTGCATGCTCATTTCTAATAAGTGTTTCGAGTTATGTATTGCCCTTCCACAGAATAAGCATCTCCAAGGTTATGTCAGGTTATAAAGCTAGATATTGCCAGAGACTAGATAAAATATCTTTTCCTTGCCAAAGCTGATGATACAGGCTTGAGACATAACATCTGGGAGCAGGAGACATATAAAATGTTATTTGAGGTGGCTTCAAATAAAAAACATATTTGGACAGGCAAACAACATGTTCCTTTATTTTACAGACTTCAGCCAGGGACAAATAGCAAATACGACGTAAGAGATCCAATCTATTAGCAAAAAGAGGGAGGCGCTTTGCTGATATTTAGCATTTCTATTTAGGAAAGCAACTTATTTTTAAATAAGATATATTTTCACTAGCAATGTTTGTCTTGCACAGCGAGTCGTTAACAAGCCTGGATAGTGTGATTCTCTTCTCCATAGCAATGGCGAAAAAGTTTGCTTTGCTTTCAATACCTTGGAGACAGGAGGGGAATGAAAAAGAATAGCTCCCTCTCCAGTCAGCAAGTATGAGTCTGTGGTGGAGAATAGCTTTTCAGGCTGCTTAAGCGACTGTGTAAGTTTTGAGATACCACAATGATGGATGTTTTATAAATGCCTAGGTAGGTAGATAGATATGACAACGAGAATAGTTTTAGGTTTAACCTTAAATGAGACACTCCATCACCATGTCATCTCTGGAAAGTCACTTGACCTTCTTGTTCCTGAATCAGACCAGCTGTAAGAGCTGATAAAAAGCTGCTTTTCTAGGAAACCAAGAGCTTAATCAAAACTTATGAGTTTTCAGAGAAGCTTTTTAGTTGATTCAGTGGACCTGGGCTCAGGTCTTAAATATTTCACATCAACCAAACAAGTCTTCTTCGCTGCGCCTCATTTTGCTCCTCTGCCTTCCTCCTCACTGCCTATCGGGAAAGCACTGAACATTAGCTCCCAGAGACGGCTGAAAGGCTGGAGAGCTTGCTAGTCTGGGCTCTTGCCTTCCCTCTCTTACTCCTCACTTTCTTCTTTTTCTTGTACACATGATTTTGTTTATCAGGAGTTTAATATTTCAGTGTTTTATAAGTATATTGAGGGACAAAGCAATTTACCCTACAGGGATGAAGCTGACAGCATGGTAATTAAGAATGAAATAAATGCGAAGGGTGAAAGCAGATTGCAGTGGATGACTGATTATTTTTGATAAGGAAATGGCTCTGCTGGTAACAGAATCTACAGTATTTAAGAGCTGAATGGAGATGCCAGAAACAAATACAAATTAATCATGTCTTCATCAGTGTAAATATATTACCTGTGCTGTTCATCTGCAACATATAGTCTAGCTCTGACAGTATCTTCCAACAAAGGGGTGACCATCAAGAGAAGCTTATTATTTGCACACAGATAAATTGGTTGGCAAATTCAGAACCTCCATATTATTATGCAACTGGAAAGTGAATTTCATTCTCATTGCCACTGCAGCAAGACAAAGCATGAAATTCCCCAGAATTAGATATCTGGCTCACAACAGTTTGTGTGAATAATGATGCCTGACATTGCTCTTTGGTAAGGATCCTGAAAGGCTTTACAGGCATGAATGCATGAATGCCTCTGACTTCCTTGTCAAGTAAGTAATTGTTACACCTATTTCACAAATGAGTGAACCACAGTAAAAAGCCAAGGAGATGTCATCTTTGTGACAGGGCTGAGAACAGCCTTCCAGAGAAGCAAGTTCTCACATAGGGAAGGATGTGGAAAAAGCAGGTGACAGAACCAGCATCTGGAACTGTTGTTCCAGCTAACTGGTATTGAATTTATCCCATCTGAGGTCAGACTACACAAATGCATCCATACATCTCTATTAGCCGTGTGCACCTGTGAGAACAGGGACTCAGCTACCAGTGTGTGTTCCCGAGCTATATTTGGGCATTATGCCATTCAAGTATAACTCTCGCACCACACAGCTGGTAAGCAGAGGTGTTTGTCTATAAGATGCTGCCATGCATCTCTGAAAATAACAGGATGCCCAGAGAGGTTGTAGATGGCCCATCCCTTGACACATTCGAGGTCAGTCTGGACAGGGCTCTGAGCAACTTGATCTAGCTGAAGATGTTCCTGCTCACTGAGGGGGGGTTAGACTAGATGACCTTTAAAGGTGCCTTCCAACCCAACTATTATATGATTCTGTGCAGATCGCTGGCTTTTGGAATATGCCAGGAGGTGTAAGTTATCAGAGAATCCTGAGTCCAATGACACTAAATCTCCCTGCAACCCATCAACACACATCCATCAACACAGAAAAACCTCTTCTCCTTCTAAAGTACACATTGTCAGCTCTCACATGTGAACTGTTCCTCCTATCCCAGATCTTCAAAGCATTTAATACGTCTTGTGGCTCTCAGCCAGGGAAGCTTTTAGGATGCAGCTTGTAGGATCAGGAAGGGTGGTCAGCCTGCTTCTAGCAGAGCATTAACACCTGCTATCATCACTGAAGATTTTGTCTCCTTTTTGATTAGCAGGACAACTGTGAAATAGATTCCCACCATCACTGGTAATTCTACTTACATTATGCTATCTTATCTATCTGTTCTATTTCTCTCCCTCTTAAGGGATGAGAAGAAAGAAAAATCAATCTGCTGAAAATACAGACAGGAAAACAAAAACCCTTTTCTCCAACAAATCACACATTCCTAGTAGTAGAATTGTGTGGCTTTTAATTTCACTGAAGGAGAGGCAGTAATTATTTACAGTTTATCACAACTGGGGAAAGGTTTCCTGAGGTACAAACTAATTATGTTTTTAAATAAACTGATTGTCCATGTAATAAACGATCACATTTTCTAATCATTTGGAGATTTATGTTACTTTATTCAATCATCTCTCTGTAGAACTGAAACCATAGTAAATCAACTGGAAAAAAATGTCTGGACTAAATTGAAAGCTCTGCCATTACGAGGCATAATGAAATGAACCAGATAGGAGAGAATAGGCTGCATGCACAAAGCTCCCCAATACACACAGTTTCACACATTAAAAGAATGGTGGTAACTCACAGCCGAATCAGAATTTATATTTATTTAAGGTCAAGTCTTGGCCTGTGCTCCATAGATTTGACATGTATAAAAGGACAAAGGTAAAGACAGTCTTGTTGGCTACAGGGTATCTCAGTCACAGTCGGTTGTGTAAGGACAGTAATTAGAATGAATTCAAGAATGGAGAATAGATGACTGAGTATGACATTTCACTTATGACAGGCAACAAGTGACATGATCTTATCATTAAATTAGTCATCATCATTGACTTCTCGTGTCGATCTATAAAATGAAATGCCATGGAGAGAAGCATATTTTTCATAGTTATGCCAACATGTCTTTTTCATAATGTACATCATTAAAATAAGCCTGGGAACTGGAACATGCAATCATAGTAATAGCATCAATAATATTTAATTTATGTGTTATGTGCGCAAAAACCTTTAGGTGCCTGAAAAAACAATGACCTGAAAACCCAATTTATCCTTAGCAAGACTGCATGCTGTGCTGCAAAGCTTCCGTAGAGCGAGAAAAAACATCAAGATATGGACTGCTGAACAGCACTGGAGTGAGGCAGTGTGGAGGTGTGCTGTGATGCAGAACCGCGGGCAGAGACCTCTCGCAATGGAGGCAGATCCTCAGTGGCTGATGAACCCCTTTGCAGTCCTTAGCTGGGCAGTGCAGAGCAGAGAGGGGCTGGTAACTTTCGCAAGAGGGCATGCCAGGTTTTATTCTCTTCCACATTCAAAATGAACCACACTGGAAGAAAATCAGTGGGAACCTGAGAGATTTTGACAAAATAACTTTTCATGAGTGGCTAACCATAGAAAACGCCAGCCTAGCTTTTCCTTAATCTAAATATTTGGGGGAAAAAATATAAGCATGGAGTGAGGGCACATGCAGGAGTGCTGGGAGATCTGAGAAGGGCACAGGAAGCCCCATCAAGGACTTGGTGATGCACTGGGTCAGGACACAGAACTGCAGTGTGTGGGTAGCCATCCAGTATCTGTGAGCTCTGGACACAGGATCTGCCCCAGTGTGTTACAACAGAGTGGAACAGGCTGAATTCACCACTAAACTTTCAGGTCCATGGAGGTATATCTCTCTTCAGTCCCACACCCAGACATCAGTGTGTCTTTGATTATATGAGCACGACATTCTGGTCATGTACCTGAGAGATTTTAATTGGACTTGCGGCAGTGGCACACTTCCAGATTTCTCATGAAACTGAATTGCCAAACACTGGCAACAGCTATTTGAAGGTCTTATTGAAGAGCTGATGGGCTAAACTTCCTCTTTGCTCTGATTGAAAGTGAAGGACCAGTTGATATCCCCTTGATGAGCCAAAGCCAAACCATTAAGTTCCCAACTGTGACAGGAACCAGTACGGCAGGGCACATGGGAAGAATTGGAGAGATTGAGTGAAAATGCAGGGCTGGTGCATTGCCTGTGAAGAAGTGAAACAACAGAGGGGGTAAAAAGAGCCCTGGGTGACTGAGCCATGAGAGATTTCTTTGAGCAGAGCATCATCGAGGCAGAGATGTCAGTTCACTTCTTTGGAATTGTCTCTCCATCATCCTCCCTCACATCCTTGCTGTGACAGAGAGCTGTGGGATGCCGTCAGACTGCTGCCACCTGCCAGCTCCCTGCTGCTCCTTAGTTCCCTGAGGAAGAAGCTGATAGGTAAGATGGGAGCAGGTGGGACTTTTTCTCACCCTAGGGTGAGCCCTGTGGCTCTCGGCTGTAAGCAGATTTTGCTCATTGAGTAAGGATGGATGGAGAAAGGGTAACTACTCACTGAGAAGTCTTTGCTCCTCTCTGATTTCAAGAGGCAGAGACAAAGATCAGATTTAAATATAACCGGATTATTGAAAAAACTGCTCTCCAAACCCAAGCCAGAAACCTGGAAAAGTGATGCTAAGCCTTATATTGCACTGGAGTGACTCTTTCCACTCACAAACCTTAATTAAATGGCTAATAAGCAACAGTTTATTAAAGACAAGAAATTAATTAGACCTATAAATAAGTCAACAGTAACTAATTCCCAGACTATTATCATAACAACAGCAGTTTTCTGTCTTTCTCTCTGGAGAGGTGCCTCCTACCTCTCATAAGCCGTGTCAGACTGCCACTTGTGTTGGCTGTCACGGCTCTGCTTCCCATGCTGGGCTCTCAAAAGCGTTACTGACATTCTCAGCAGAGGACAAAAGCACTGTGAGCTTGAGTTGGAGAATGTGACGACCAGCTTCCACATGACATCACCAGCAGATGGACTGGGGGACCCAATCCTTCACAGCTCATCCCGATTTCAGACTGGTCCCAAGGCTGAACTGACAAGCGAAGGGGCTCCAGAAGCTCAGGTGGAGCCCTGAGCACCGACTGCACTGCTTCATTGACAATACTATCCTCGGCTGTGTCCTCCATGCTCCCACCTGCTCTCTCTCGGAGAAATCTGCTGTAGACAGGCCACCATCTGGGTGCAGGATGCTCCCTGTCACTTGGCCTCCAGGCCCAGGATTGGGCCCTGACTTTGTGTTTAGCTGCAGAGATGTAAGTAGAAAGAGAGAGAGAGAGAGAGAGAGAGAGACCTAAAAACTCACATGGGTGGCCATGTGTCATTAGGAATCTGCTGAGATTCAGACAAATCTGGGGGTTGTGAAACTTGAGTAAGTTTCCAGCTCAGACTCCAGCCAAAGTAACATTTGTCAGGTAGAAGTGTTAACTACATCTACCCTGATTGTACTAAATTTCCAGACATACTGAAATCATCAAAAAGTGGGAGAATTTGCTCTGATGTGCATCACATTATTTCTCAAACACCTCATTTCCAAGCGGGGCACTTTTCAGGAGAGTGAGAAAATTACAATAGTTTCAAAGCACACACTTAATTTGTGGGAATCAGGGAAAGGTTTTATATTAGTCAAAGTGTCAACTCTTAATCAGTGGAACCTTGTATTCTGTGCACAAGGATAATCTGAATAGACAGAATTAAGTGTCTTTCGTCAGTTATTTCCATTACAAGGAAATGCTTCTGGGTAAAGATAGTGAGAAGTATTTAAATGAGCTTGCTTGACGGTCATTGGAGGTACAAATTCATCTTGCTGTCTAAAAATTCAATGGTACTGTACTCTGTGATGCTAACATGCAAGACTGCAGTCTGACAGGCTTTTGTAGGTGTAGTCATATAAAAATTTCTCTCATCTCTTCCCTCCTCCCATCTGTGACCCAGTTTGCAGGTCTCGAGATGATGCTCCAGTAATTTAAGCTTCAAGAACTAGCTCTACTAAAACAGACTAGAAGGGCACACACTCCATGTGTGAAGGCAGTTGTGTCCAGCTGCAGGGGAGAGAGAAGGCAAGGAGGGAGGGAATGATAGACATCTGGGGGTAAGTATCTTCTTAAACCACTGCTGCAACCCCCCCATGAATCCATGGTCCCATGCTGTTCCAGTCACTGAGGCAGGCACAGGTGCTTGAAGTTTGGGGTTCTAATTCTGACAGTAACATGGGTTGACTGTGATGTGTATTTAGCAATCATCTGTTGATCTGTAAATTATTTGCTAGGTCGAATGCATACTTTACAATATTCATTTTAAAATACATTCTAGAAGAGACTGACACTAGCGTTATTGAAAAACCAAGCAATCGTTTATGGGTAAGAATCAGGGGGAAGGCCAGCACAGCAGATATCTGGGTGGGAGTCGTTTAGAGACCACCCAATCAGAATGAAGAAGCAGATCAAGTATTCTATAAGCAGCTGGGAGAAGTCTTTGGATTGCTAGCACTGGGATGAGAAATGTACACGGATGTTGTCTACCTAGACTTTAGTAAAGCCTTTGGCACCATTTCCCACAGCATTTTCCTGGAGAAACTGGCTGCTCACGGCTTGGATGTATATACTTTTCACTGGGTATAAAACTGGGTGGATGGATGGGCCCTGAGAGTGGTGGGGAATGGAGTTACATCCAGATGGGGGCCGGTCACTGGTGGTGTTCCCCAGGGCTCTGAGTTATTTGGGCCAGCCCTGATTAATATCTTTATCAGTGATCTGGATGAGGGGATAGAGTGCATCCTCAGTCAGTTTGCAGGCAACACCAAGTTAAGCTAGCTGTTAACTCAGGTTGGTTCCTATATTGTTTATTTTGCCATACACAAGATCTGTTTACTGTTCTCTCCTTTAAACAAGAATGCAGACTTGTACCCATGGGGAGCCAGGGAAGGAAGGATTGTATGTACCTATTTGAATGACTACAATGTGTTCAGGTCTCTTCCCCAGGTGTATGCTGTCAGTGGTGCTCAGCAGATGTAAATCAGTAGCTCCAATTACTCCAGCCGAGCTGAACGCGACTTTTTTTCCATGGGGATTTTGGTCAGTTGAGTGTATGGATACAACGGATCAGTGCTTGGCTTTGTATTTTGAAGAGTGTTGTTGTTAAGAAAGGTTTGCTAGGCAGGGAAAGGATTCTTCCTGGACCAGGACATTTCTGTAATATCTGTTATTTATTCAGAGCAGTCTGTTCTATTCCAAAAGCAATGGAGTTGCTCTTTTGAACTATTTATAATTTATTTTAGGTGGACAAGAAGCAGAACTATTGCAGGCAGAAAGAAACTGCCCAAACTGTCTGAGTAGCAAGCTGGATGGCAAGCTCCTCTCCCATCCCCAGGGACTTCCCTCTGCCTCTGTGCTGCACATCCTGAATTTACTCATCAACATGCTCTTGCCAGTTTCGTAGGCTAAGGTGATCTGAGGAGGGTTTAACTCAAGTAAATTAGGGACTAAGGCGGGCTATGCAAATTTTTTCTTCTTTTCCCTCAAAAACAGTATTAAGCAGATTTGAGCAACAAGGTGCTATCTCCAGGCCAGTGTAGTGAACAAAGTAGTGCTGTGTCGGCTGAACCAACAGTTGTGGTGGCCGGGGTGCCGGAGAGCCCAGGTACAGAGGGAGCCCGCTGGTGGGCAGGCCCCAAAGTGCAAGACTCCCCTTTACCTCAGTGAGAAAGGCCTCTCCCATTGACCCTATGGAGATTCGGTCTGTCTGACTGGCCAACAGACAGATGCCCCTTGCATCCCTTAAGAGGATGTAATCCAGCCCCCACTCCATCCCCTCCTTATCCCCATTGGTTGTTCTTGTATTACCCCAGCTCCCTCCTGTATCCCTTTATAAGTCTATCCCAAACGGAAGTGTGTCCCCTTTGCTACTTCCCTTGCCCTTTTGCTGCTTTGCCTCGTCCTTCCCTCTTCACCCCCTTGCTGCCCTGGTCCCTTGGTCCCTTCCCCCCTTGCCTCGCCCTTTCCCCTGCTCCCTTGCCTCCTTGGACTGCATCGAGACAGATAAGTAATAAACTTTGGTGCCCCGGCAAGGGCCGCCTCTGACTCTTTGCCTCTAGTGACGCCTGAGCTGGCCAGCTCAGTGAGGGTGGCTGCGTGTCTCCATCGCACAGGTGAGAGAGCTGGCCTGCGAGGGGCCAAGAAGCACTGCCAGGGGTTCCTTAGCCAAAGGTTCCCTTTGGGATAAGCAGCAGTTCCTCCACCAACACCCCACACGGTGATAAAGTAGTATCAGCAAATGTCAAGTGCCCAGAGGAGAATATATGACCCCAAACAAGCTTCTATTGTATCTTATGTCAGTTAGCTGATCTCTCACCTTCTGATATTTCCTTGCATGCTGAAACAAGACTAGATATTTCTGCTAGCACAGCTCCTAATTACCAAGTGTTGGCCAACTTCCTGGCAAAGCTGGGGACAGTCATGGCTCGTATGTGTTAAACCTCAGAGCTTATTGAAATTACTTCAGTTTCACAAAGCATTCAAGAGGACACAGGAATGAGTCTGTGTAGGGAAAGGTGAAGGAATAACCAGGATTTATTCAGGAGATATGAACGAAATGGACTGGTAAGCTCTAAAGGCCTTTTCTATCACTTCAGAATTTAGGATAAGATTAATTCGCTTCCCAGGCACAGTGGAAATCTGCATTGCAAGAACACAAAAAGAAATACACATGGCAGTCTATTAGTACGAGGCTGATTCAGACAGATGCTACAGAAAGGGATGATACATGGTACTTACAGCATGATGGAAAGACACACCACAGTCTCTGTGCTAGGTATGGTGTGAGAATAGCCTGCCAAAAACTGTGAGAGTCTAAATGAATGTCTGGATTATTACATTTTACAGAAAGCAGCTACAGCATGAAGCAGGCACCACTAAACACCAAAAGAAACAAGCAACAAAGCAGTGGAATATCTGAGACCATACCTCATAAATGTTTAAGAATGGAGTATTTCATACAGGTACAGTAGAGAAAATGACTCTGCAGTGGCATACTGATACCCTATCACAGACTTTTGCCTGATCATCATCTGGACAGCCCCTGTGAGATCCACCTTTGAAATTTACATGATGATGCAGGCAAACTTGAAGTGGGAAGACAGTGACTAAACTATTGCAGAAAAGCAATAGACTTTATTGTCCACCAGCACAATGCAAATGAGTAATGCCAGATTTCTGTCTGATAAATGTCTCCTGAAGGAAAAACTTTGGAGAAATATGATGGGAACATTTTGACTGGAATTACCCAGTAATCATTGAGGATGAAAATTAATTTTGCTGAACTTCAGCTATCTAAATGTTAGGTCAAAACTAGTCTTGCTGAACTCTTCTGCAGTCAGTGGAGAAAGGTGGGCACCCCAAGAGAGTAAGTCCTGCATATTAAGGAATTTACTAGCACAGACTAAATTCAAAACGCTGTGTAATATAAGTAGTCTGTTTTGGTTTATGGATTGCTGTCGTGAAGGGTTCATACTCCAAGTGGAGCAGCTTGGATGATTGCTTTTCCTCCCAGTGAGTATCTACAGAATTGTTAGCTGAGATAGTCCCCACTGACAGCTCAGGTGGGCAGCTGGTGACCGGGCACACTGACTCAGCAGGGATTCTGACCTTGCATTGAAGACACTTCTCTAAACAGTAACAGGAGCAAGCCCTACTGTGAAAAGAACAACAAATACCTTGCTCCTCTGTCAGTGAGGGCATTCCTATAAGGAACAGCACATCCAAAACATTAGAGAAGGCAGGAAGCAGCTAAGATGAACATCCCTGAATAGCACAAGGTGCTTGGACTTCAGCGAAGAAAATATTCCTGAACTCAGTTTGTGCAGTGTTTTACCAGATCCAGACACTGCTTGGTTCTTCAGAGATGTTGGCTTCTCAGCCTCTGGGTAATCAATTATATGCTACAGTGACTCCTTCCTGCAGTCCTTCTTGTACTTTTCTTCAATCTTCCCTCGATTTAGGCATCTCAGTGCTTCACAAGAAACATTTCCACTTCGGTGTTATTATTTCTCTCCACAAAGAGAAACTTGGAATCTTGAAAGAAGAATGCTAAGAAATTTATCTAGGTATAAATTTGGAGGAGCTAACAGTAAGTCACTGTAAGAAAAGCAGAGTAAAGCATGCAGTGACTCGTCCCCTTGTTAATGGTCACTGAAGAACTAGAATTTCACTCCTTTTAGAACAATAGGCTTTTAAAAATATTTTTTAAATTAAAATTTATAAGTAGCAAATACTGTGTTTCTCATTATTAGAGAAGCCTTAGGAAGTCTAGGTCTGAGCTACCCGAGTGACCCTGAGAGCAGACCCCACCCAGCAGTGAGTGCTGCAGGGGCAGAGAGCTGGAGTAGTGCTCCCAGAGCCTACTCAGAGCTGTTTGCCAGCAGTCCGTATTTCCCGCATCTACTGGAAACCAAATGTTTAGTTTTCCAGACCAAGACACCAGGGCAGGATTATCAGGCAGATATTTGATTAACAATAAAAGGATCAAACAGATGTGGTGAGGTGGAAACAATCTGTGCTCTGCTGTATTCAGTCGGGAGTAAGCAGAGTAAGCAGTAAGTAGATTGTGCCCGAAGGACAGCGCTTGGGGCTACCGTATGTTTCTTGAGACATCACAACAGACACCATTAGTACTAGGAATAACTGTGTGGCACCTGCCAAAAAATACTCTTTTTCTAGATTCCACCAGTGGAAGTGACTTTCTAATTTATCCCATATTCATTCTCTCTACGTATTCTTTTTCTGGCATCGATAGTGTTAGCTGAGCAGGTTACCAGTCTCACGTGCTCATCCCCGCTCTTCAGAGCCTCCATCTCCCTGCAGCCAATGCCCCAAAGACAGTTTCAGTGTAGTAGTAAAAGGTTGCCTTACCAGCCGTGCTCTCCTGGGCCCTGAGAGCGTTGCAGTTGTCACGAAAAGGTGCAGAGATCTCAGAAGTCCCATTCATGTGTTGTTGTTATCCTGTTGTTTGTATTGTCCTATGAGAAATAGTCTGGGCTTGACTTTGAGAATGTGTACCTGGGCAAGGATGCGTAAGAAATACATATTCCGGGAAAAGTAAGTTCCCTAAAAGTAGAGCTGAAGACCAAGGGTGTCTGGCATTTGCTTTTGGTAGCCCTGCATCTGCTGTTGGCAGACGTGCTGCAGTGTTCCAGAAATCATCATCACACACTGATCAAAACTCATTTGCTCATTAAAATCTCTACGTAGCCTTCTATTTTCTGTGCAAGCTGTGTTTAAGTGTGTTGGTTATGGCTGAGATAGAGTTAAATTTCTTCACAGTGTCTGATTTGGGACTGTGTTTTGGATTTATGCTGGAAGCAGTGTTGATAACCCAGGGATGTTTTTGTTATTGCTGAGCAGGGCTTACACAGAGCCAAGGCCTTTTCTGTTCCTCACCCCACCCTACCAGTGAGTGGGCTGGGGGTGTGCGAGGAGTTGAGACAGGGCACAGCCAGGACAATTGACTCCAGCTGACCAAAAGGATGTCCTAGACCACATAGTGTCATGCTCAGCAATAAAGTTAGGGGGGAAGGTTGGCCAGGAGGCAGCTGCTTCTTGGGGACTGGCAGGGTATTAGTCAGTTGCTGGTGAAAAACTGTTTTCATTTGTATCATTTGTCTTTTTTTGGATTTATTTCTCTTCGTTAGTTTCCTTTTCAATACACAGTAGTAGCAGTAATAACAAGAATAATAATAATAATTATTATTATTATAGTATATGTTATATATTACTGTTATTATTGTTATTATTATTACTACTACTACTACTACTACTGCTACTGTTGTTACTTTTATTTCAATTATTAAAGTGTTCTTATCTCAGTGCATGAGTTTTCTCACTTTTACCCTTCCAGTTCTCTTCCTGCCAACCCACTGGGTAGACAGTGAACAAGGGGCTGTGTGGTGCTTAGTTGACAGCAGGGGTTAAACCACGACTTTAAGTCATCTGGTTAATATATTTTCTTTTACACTTTCATATCATTAATAATCTTTAAAATGTAGAATAATACTAGTAGCGGGTGAGAGCTTCTTTCTAATGGTACCAAGATCAAATCATCCTGTTAATTAAAATATGTATTTTCCTTCAAATAGCTTATTATTCAGCACTGACATTAATTATAGTTTTTCTTAACTATCTTAGTGTCTCTCTGGTGCTGTCTTTTAATACCCTGTTTCTCAATTTCCCTGCTTTTCCCATCACCTGACACAAATAAAGAATACATAGGCAATTATTGGGATTTTTAAGGCAAATTTGGCAGCCTCTTTATTTACTTTGATTCAGATGACAGCCCTATCTGACAGCTTTTTCAGGAACAGTGTTTGTTAGCTGAATAAATGTAGGTTGGCAGTGCTAACAGAGAATTTCCATTTTGCCTAAACCCCCTTAAAATCTGCTTCGATTCAGTATTGAACATCATTTATCTTTACAAACCCACACAGAATGAAAAACAACTGGAAGCCAGGGCATTTCTCTGTAGGCTGTGTTTTTGCATGTGTTCCATCTGGGCAGCGGACATTACCCCGTAGCTCTCTGCCAGCTGTGGTCATTGACAGACACATCTCAGGTAACCAGTGTCTTTGTGACCTACATTTTTCTTGCTCTATTGGATAAAAACAACCACATAATGAAGCCACTGTTTCCAAAGACAACTGCAGTTGTTCAGTCTTCCATGTCCATGGGCAATTAATAAACAGCAGACTAGTGGTGCATCAAAGGGTCTCATCACAAGAAGCACATCAGAAGTGATGACGTGGATGAGAACCACTGTATGTGTTCATCCAGTTCCTTGCTGGCTGTTAGGTAAGAGCTGACAATGGGCTATGGGACAGAGGATGTTTTCTGTGAAATGGCCTGGCTGGTTTGTGGTCTTGTGCTATGAGGCCGCAGGGATGGTTCTCATTCTACTTCCCCGAGGCATTAATAAGGACGCCCCAGGAACAAGGTAGGACCGAGAGGGTTAGCAGCACAGGTGTAAGGAAGGCACATGTATCAAGTCCCTTCTACACCTGCCCTCTCCCTGCCTGAGTGTGGGCAGAGCATGATGCTCTCTGGTGTCCCTCACCACTTCTAGCTCCTTTTGTTCCCCCATGGTGCATGCACCCTGCTCCTGCATCCCTGGCGCCAGCCAGCCTGGCTCAGGGTCGAGGCAGGACACGTGTCCATTTATGTACAGGCTCAGACTACCCTCAGCCAGTGCTCTGCCACCACCCCACTGGCTGGTTGGGGAAGGAGCGAGGAACTTCCTACTGTTCCCATTCTTCCACATCCTAAGTGCTCCCCCCAGAATTGTCCCAAACAGCTGGAACAGGACATTGTGAGGCAGGAGTGCGAGATCCTCATCTCTGGAGCTCCATTTCTTTCCTCCTCCTGTGCTCCTTGCAGGCCGACAGGGCCAGGAGATGGGCCTCAGCCCCCACCCAGGTCCTCTATTCCCTGTCGTGGTTTGACCATAGGCACAGGCTAGGGTTAGCACGGACCAGGGAGGGCTCTGGGTACAGAGTTTGGATGTGGCTATCATGGGTGGTGGTATTAGAGGTCAGCTGCGTGGACGTGAGCCATGCTGCACCAGCTGGCCCGTGGGACACAGCTTGGTCCCTGGACACCTAGGTTGTTAGGAGAGGGAGAGCTGCCCAAGGTTGGACAAGTTTTTGTAACATCATGGGCAGGGTCAGACCCCAGTAAGAAAGGGAGAGTACAGGGTAAAATGTTAAAGGCTGTGTCTGTCCTTTCACTGGCCTCTGTACATATGGCTCAGTGATTTTAGTGGGTATCAATGAGGTAAAAAGGATGGACCCACTTTGCAATTATCTTCCATAATTTCTTACAGAGCTACCCTGGTGCAACCCACACAAGTCTGAGAGAGGACCGAGCCTCAGCTCTGCACTTGAGACTCGTGGTGGATGTTTCTCCCCTGAGGCTGTTCTCACTGCACAAAGCATGGCCCTGTAGTCCTGCAGAGGCATCTCTAGTGAATTCACTGCCCTGTGACAGGGGATGAAGCATCCTTATGGAGATTGGATTAGACTGAAATGTCAAATGCTCATAGGTGTCCTCACTTTCCCCAGTGGGGAAGCGGGCAGCTGAGGTTTTCTGATATTTGTGCTATAAAAGCAGAAGGATGTTCAACAAAATGGCTGTGAGGTGCAGATTCTCCACAATTACAGCATGTCCAAGAGTGAACCTGGTTTCACAGGACAGACGCAGCTCTTATCACAAAGACGTCCTGAAGAATGAATACACACATGAGACTGAAGGAAATATACGTGAGCTGTTCCTCCCAAATGCCATGTTCTGAAGACAAATTCCAGGTACCTTGAAGACAGGCATTTCCAGTGGCTGAATTATATGATCCTGCACCACAGCATCCCCTCAGAAACAGCTGATGAATTGAACTCCAAGAGTTCAGGCTCATTTTGGCAGTCTTCAGCATAGCTCATGTGGGAGACATTGAATTTCCACCCAAACTGCTTGCTACAGCACCAGCGGGACACTTGATGACTGCACATCTGACCCAGGATGGGTAAAGCATCACAGCAGGAAGGATGCTAAATTAGTGCAAAAGGACCTCATTCTATACTCATATTTGCTGGCATAAATCAGGAGCCATTGGTGCGAATGAGGTTGCTCCACAACAAATCTTGTAGGGACTTGACCAATGTTGCCCTGACTGCATTTTTTTTAAGTAGAATAGGAAGACGGTGTGCTGGGTGCCAATTGCATTGCAAGTTTGTTTGCTGCAGGAGCAGACATCTGTGGAAGAGCTCTTGACACTTCTAAGCCTGTGCATGAATCATTGCACACATCACAGATCAGCAGGAGAAAAAACCCAAACAGGGCCTATTTCCCTCTGCAAGGTGTCAAGCCACATTTTCATTTTTAAACATTTCTTGGGTTCTCCAAGGTGAGGAAAAAAAAGCAAACCCTAGAAATATTTTCTAAGTCTGATTAATTTCATGTCTGTAGGTGACATCCACTTGCAAACTGCCAGAAGCTGCCTCCTGGACCCAGAGGCTGTGCAATGATGGACGGAGGTAGGGCAGAATATCTAATTGCTGGTTGCCATCCCCTCTAACTATACATTTATCTGTCAAGGCTTTTTGACAAATTACAGGCAAGCATGTGTCCTGTCCAATCAACTGCAGAATACCAAATACCATGATTCATCCCAATGAGGGGTTGCTCTCAGTCCTGAGACCGAGCTGTACCTTGTCCTAACATTGGGTTTGTGCTCTAAGTATTGAACAGAATTGTGTCTTTTTTTAATAGGGTCTTAGTACGAAGAAGTGCATGGGAATTGAAGGGAGAAAAGCCATACACTTATTTTCATAACCCCTCCTCACCCAGATATAGACGATCCCTCACAAAAGGAAGATAAGAAAAAGGAATAATTTTCTTCTACAAAGGGCATGGCAATGACTAGAAGGCTTTAACCACGTAGAAGTCCCTTTAAAAGGATCATATTACAGTCATTTATATGAAAAGCTTAACAATGCTTTCATGTCCTCTGATCCTCAGAAGCCTCCGTCATGGTTTCTCATGCTACAATAACACATAAAACCTTGTAATACTTGAAAATATTCTTTGGCACAGCCGAACTCCCATTCAAACAGGTTTTTAAAGCTATATGTTAGAGACACCATTGTCTTTTCTCAGTCACATACATCAAGGGCAGAACTGTGGACTGAATCAACTTCTGCTCTCCTGCTACTTGATTATGCCTTGTTGTGATGCAAACCCAGAAAAGTCCAAGGCATGAAGTCTGTAAGAATTAAGTGGGATCAGACTTCATATGGTTGTGTTTTCTGAGGCCATCTGGTTAGCAGCATGTATTAAGAGAGCAAGACAGCTGCTCTAAGTATAACAGTAAAGTTAATGAATGCGGCTTAAGCCCAACAAGAGTTTAGCAACTGATGATATCAGCCCAGGGAGACATTGCACATGCCCTGGTAAAAAACTTCATGTCATCACCTGAAATATCTTCCATGCACTGACTTCTAGAACTGGGTCTTTTATATAATATCTTATGGTTTTGTCCAGGCCATCTGGAATACAAGCTGCCAAAAGCCGTGAGAAGTTTGCCGCTAGCTTGCTTCAGTACACAGAGTTGTGGGTTTTTTGAAAAGACAAGAGAAATGCAAATAACAAGGTGTCAAAATATTGGAGGAGAATTTCACTAAAACTTCACTCTGGAAACTCTTTTTCCAAAATTTTAGCAGATTGAAGTACATACATTGGAGCAAGAGATTGTCTTGCCATTTCTCTTCCTTGTAAGCAGAAGTGTGTTTCTTTAAGATATATCATCATCCTTCTATACCATAAGCTTCTGGAGCACAACATACTTAATTTTTTTCTGCTGAACACAAAAGTGCAATTCAGTTAAGGGAGTAAGCTCATGCTTCCCTGAACCGACTGGGATAAGTTGTGCTCTTCAATTTAGGTATGCTCAGAAATGTTTCACTACATTTTGGCCACAGTCCCCTCCTCCACAAAGCTGTTGTTTCTGCTTTTCTCTTCTGAATTAGGCCTTACGAAGGCAAGAGGCCAGATGGTAAGCACCTGATGTAGAGTGAAAAGTCATTATTACCGGTTGTGTAACACAGCTTTGTAACTGCTTATCTGGAGCTGGCAACAGAACAGAGTTGGCTCAGATTGGAACCCTGTTGGTCCGTCTGCCTGCCCACCTGACTGAAGCTGCGGGTCTGCATTCGGCTAACCTGAAGCTTGAGGGAATTCAGGATACAGAACCTTGTGTCCATAAGTGTTGACACACCTGAAGAGGTGTTAAAAGGCAAAGCGGATACTACACGCTGTTTTATCTGTGATGTGTGAAAAACTACAGAGATTTTTTCTCTGTTTAGTTTTTGGTGGTGGTGGTGGTGGTTGTTTTGTTTTGTTTTCTGCTCAGACTGAAATTTGTTTGCCCCATACTTTGTGAATGGCTCTGATGGCTGGAAACAAAAAAAAACCAAAACAGAATTTATAGCAAATAAAATTCCATGAAATAAAACCTGATTCAGACAGAATTAAATCTTTATTAGTTCATTTAAGACAGTCTTTTGTTTTACCCTTGTTGATACCCATTTAACTGTAATCATTAATTCTACTGAGGGAGAAGTCTTTGTTAACAACTCGCACTTCCCGTTTCACTTGAGTTTGAAATTCCAGGTGCTTATGGTTGGCATCATACAATAGATTGTTTCATTTTCAGATGCATTCAGAGTTGTACCTTCAATGCCTTTTCTAACAGGAAATGCAAAATGACATATTTTCAGGGCTAACATCATCAGATGCCAATATTACACATTTGGAGGCCTTTTCTTTGCCGTAGATTCAGACATGAAGCTTTTACTTGCTCTTACCAGAGCCAGTCCTGGAAGCAGTTTTGCTGCTCTGGGTTTGATTCCTGGAAAAGCTGTTTGTTTGAATGCTTTCTGTTACAGAACTGGTGAATATTTGTAGATAAGATACAGCAAACACGTTGGCAGTCACCATGTCATTACTGTCTTTCTAGACAAGGGAACAGGAACATACCAAATCTTCTGGGAAATGATAGGAAGCAGACAATGCTCAGGCTCTTTCCCCACCTGAATTTCATATAGGAGTAGTCATCTGCTCACAGGCAGCTCGCTGTGGGACTGGGACCACAGTCTGACTAAGCATGAAAAAGACAAACCATGGGAGTTGCAAGACAGGCAAGCAGTGCTGGTTCACCCCTGAGAACTTAAAAGATGTCAAACAATCAAGGCCAGTCTCGGCTTGACATTTTTTCAGATTACGAAGGTAAAAACAAGCAACAGAAGGAAAAAAGAGGCTCTGTGTCTCATCCGAACAATGTAAGGGAGCACAGATGACACATTTTTGCTCATTTGTAGGTGACATTAATGAACTCTGTACAACATCAAAAGAGTTTTCTTCTCTGTTTATGTGCAATGTCTGAATTTGCATTATTGTCACATACTGAAGAGAACAGAGACGTATGTTGGCTTTCTCGTGGGTAAAAGCTATGGTGCTTCCCACAAAAAGAAGAGCTAATGTGGGGGGTTCCTTTGACAACCATATGCACTTTGTGATTTTAAAATTGGTAGCAAAGGGTGCATGAGGATAGCAAGAACAGGTAAGAATTTTGAGTATGGATGCGAGAAGACTGTCAAGAGCCCAGTGATCTGAGCAGAAAGCAAAAACCCTAAAACTCCTCAAATCAGAGAAACAGAATTTCTTAACACAGTGCTCTCCAACTTCCATATGGAAATTTCTCTATTCACCTCAGGGACACTTCTACAAACAAGTAAATCTGTATAAATATAGGATCTTATTCCATGTTGTGTATAATCTGAGTTAAATTGCCTAGTTTGATCATAATTGCTGTGCCAACAAGTACCAGAGGAAGCTGGACTGGACATTATGGATGGCTCTTTGAGGCATTTAGTGCTTATTTGGCAAGTCTTGCTTCTGCTCTAATGGGTGCACTGGGGACCCATTCCAGAACAGAGACAAAATCAATTTGCTTTCACAGAATTTTCAGCACTTTCCTAGGGTTAGAGCTGTGTTTATTCATGATTTTTCTGATACTGAAGGAATTTACAATGCATTCCAACAATGTCAGGAGACACTTATGTTAGTTATTAATTCAATGGACTGATATAATTTGGAATCTCACTGTATCTGTGAATACATGAGTGGGATTTTAAGATATAATATGTGATTGCTCCTGTCAAAAACTAAATTGCAACCTGGAAGGAAAGATTATGAAGCATCATCCAAAAAGCTATAGGTGTATTTTTATAGTAGTGGCTGTTGGACAGATTTTTGACATATGGTCTGATCTGTCATTCTTCTGATCTTGCTCACTGATTTGGCAAAATGTGCAAACCTGTCTTCAAGAGATTAAGGTGAGAAGGGAGGAAATCTGTGACAAAACCAGAGAAGCTACCAAGAACAGAAAAGAGGAACAGTTTCCCTTAGCAAAAAACCGAATCTGGTCCAAAGATAAATGTTTTAGATCTTCTGAAAAATTCAGAGGTCCTTCAACTCTAATTACCTTCAGCAAGACTTAAGCACTTGCAACACTCAGGAGGACTGTGCAGGTCCTTGAAGGGCTGCATATTTGCATTTTCAATCCTATTAACCTTACTGATATCTGTTGGTTGCACACCATATTTCATATG
Source organism: Cnemophilus loriae (assembly GCA_013397755.1). Lineage (NCBI taxonomy): Eukaryota > Metazoa > Chordata > Aves > Passeriformes > Corvidae > Cnemophilus > Cnemophilus loriae. The sequence continues at coordinate 1,893,107 of VZTF01002837.1, read as the reverse complement.
CTGCATATGTCTATCTGACCTGCTGTAAACATCTGTTCTTCCAATGGAACAAGTGTGCCTAACTACAAAATATCAAACTAGGAGTATCTTATTGCAACATTTTATTTTTGTCTTGTTTCTTAAAAGTATGTCCTCCTGGAGATCAGGTACTGCAAAAAGAAAATAGATTGTTTCCTTTTAGTAGTTAATAGCAGCTGAGGTCTAGGAAATTTGGGACAGAAAAGCAGCTTTCTCCACCTTGTCTTCTGTGTTTGCTGCCTGGAGAAATATGGGGCTCCCTGCACTAGAAATCTTCGTGATGCAACTGTGCTAAGTCTGGAAATGAGGACATACTAGTACATTGTGGAGGGAAAAGGCTGCAGTTCTACATTTGTCAAGTCCTTCTGTTTCTCTGCTAAGGAAACAAATAAGAAGCAATGTCATAAGAGAGGACAGGGAAGAAGAATACCAATGTAAGCATTATCTCACACTGATTTTCAGTCTGATTCAAAGTTAAAAGTTCACATTGTCAGGCAGTCTACGAGGGTCTTTAAATAAAAGAACAGATTTAAAGCGCTTCAAGCTTTCCAGCTTGAAGGCTGTACAGCAAAATTGAAGATGGCACCAAGCTCGTGATTAATGGAAATATTAAATGCATGAAAGGATTATGTATTTATATTCTGAACAGCATTACACTACCAATCAGTTGTTTTGTTATAATGTGCTCCAATTATCCTGAGCTACTGATGCAAATACGTTTTGAGCAGTTGAATCAATAAGAGAATTTCATTATTGCAGCTTCTTGTTCAGTTCTAGAGAGCCGGGGAACAACGAGCTCTTGATTATCCTCTGTATAAATGTTGACAAACTTTACTCATATTGACTAATGTGCCCTTGGAAGACAGTGAGATTTTGCAGGGATGGTGATGGGCCACTGCAGAATGGAATGGAATGGAATGGAATGGAATGGAATGGAATGGAATAGAATAGAATAGAATAGAATAGAATAGAATAGAATAGAATAGAATAGAATAGAATAGAATAGCTCAGTGTAGGTATCTGATTTCCAAACATTACAATGTTGGCTGATTTCAGGGAGTATTCTGCCACCTTTCTTTAGTTGTAGGCTGTGTCCTCAATGTCTTTGAATGGGTCTGTGCAGAAGCATTTGTGCTGAGCCATGGGAACCCACGTTTCTCCCATTTCAAGGCATTTTCCCTCAGACGAGATCCAGTCTGGCCCCAAGGATGAACACCCATCAGAGACACTGGTGAATTCATGAGAAATATCTCCTGGTTCTGCTTCATCCAGAAGTTGCACACTTGAAAGCCTTTCCATAAGGTGACCCAAACACACTGACTCAGGTTTAAATAGCACTCCTGAGTTGATTTGATCTGACATGCCACTGCCAGTGCAATAGCATCACAATTCTCTTGCAGCTGAAAGTATTGTTATGATTTTGAGGGGCTTCTTCCAAAGACAGCTACATTTAATACCCTGAATATTTTTCCTCACTCTTTCTCTCACTCTTTTTCTCACTGTAATTGTTTGTGGCATCAGGCATTCTGATTTTTTTTTCTATATTCATCTAACAGCACATATCCTACATCCTAATCAGTGAGCTCAGCTATGGTCAAAAGCTGAAGAAAAGAAGACATGACAGCTCATTATAAGACTTCATAACCACAGTTCTTTTAATGTCTCAGAGAGCACAATAGAACTGGTCAACATTTTTTACTTACAAATACTTTTTGATGGAAAAATGAAAAGACACTGAGAGATGAATCAGTGCTGTAGGAAATTGTTGACAATCAGCTGGCTGTCTGCAACCACGGCTGATGGTAAAAAGGATGAACTTTAAAAGAATACAGCTGCTTGAAATAAAAGCTAAAAAAGTAAAACATTTTTCTACTGTCTGACAGTAACCAAACAACTCCAGCCAGAGCTTGTGTTTTAAAGCAAGGTGGCAGGAAAACCACAAAGAGGAAAGCAGAGAGCTAGAGATGAAGACAGTGTTACAGATCAGACTCAAAAGAATCTGGCTGTTATACCATTCTCTCATCACCACAGCCATGAAAGCTTTCAGGAGCTGGTCAACAGCTTCTGCCTCAGAGATATTATCTGCAGGGGGAAAAACACCCACAATTTCTCCTAAATATTATACTTTAACATTTTTTTAGAAGCCAACATGTATTTTTCCCATATTTAAATTCTTGGATCGTTTCTCCCCCTTTAAATTTCATATTAAAAACATAATTCATATTTTCCAGCAAGTTTTATGCAGAGTCTCAGGTATGTTTGGAAAATCTGTAAGTAATTCTGGTATGATTAGCCCAGTGAATGCAGAGATCATTACCCAAAAAGAAGAAGCATGGTAGATTTTAAAGGTTTTTTTAAAGAATTGATTTTCAGAAGCTTATCCAGTTAGGAAGAAAAATCAAATGAAATGTGGTAGATTTTACTTTCTAGTTCTGGGTTAGTCTTTCAACTTCTTTCAGCTCCCTAGTATCTGAGTTAAATCTATGTATGAGAGCTGGCTTTTACATCTTTCTCTTTGTTTTTAATGAAATATATACAATCACGTTAATTTTCTATTCGCTTTTTATTATCCCCACTGCAGGACTGAACACATGTGCAGAAGTGCAAAGAGCCCTTTAAAACATGTACCTGGAGAGTCTTCCCTTGCTTCCTGAGTGCAGGAAGACATCACAGTAAGGGAGAAGAGCAGGAAGACCACTGACAAGTCAGTGCAGCTTGTTGTGCACTGAGAGCACACCACACAGCTCACCACAAGGCAGAAATTATTGTGGTTTCTAACAGCTCTGCACTGAAATGACATTTCTAGCTCTACTTGCTACAAACATGAGTCTGGTCACCCTTCACCATTTTGACTGTCTTCAGTTCATGCTGATGATAGCTTCAATCAGAATTTGCCATCCTGAGTCTGCTCTCAGCCGTGAGAGTCAGCCAGCCTGCAAAATGTTCAGAAGTAGTAGGCTGGAACTTACGCCCTTAATTGGAAGATAGAGTGCCCGGTCCATTCTTGTGTCATTACGAGATGGTTGTTGGCTCCCCCGGAGGTGATTGGCCCCAGCCTCGCAGTCTGGCACTATGGGCTTTCCCTCAGTCCTGCAGGGAGCAGGTGGGAAGTGGGAAGGTGGGACACGATGGATGAGTCCTTGTGAGCAAGTCACTAACTGACTGCCCCACCTCCAAGAAGTGTGATGTCCTAGATGTGAAAAATACTAATTTAATTTGATAGCATAGAGCTGTTGTAATAATTTCTTCAGTGGTGGGATGGAAAGTGGCATGGAGCCAGTGTCTGCAGTTTGGTGGATTGAGTGGGTGAAGGAGGAGGGTTTCTGGACAACTGCCCATTGGAGTGTGGCTGGCTCCAATCCCCCATTTGCCTGGATGTACAGAAGGCCACCTCACCAGTCAGTCCCATGGGATAGCACCAGCCTGGACAAGTGCCTTCATGCCCTGACATGTGGGCTCAAGCAGCAAAAGCAGAAGGACACCATTGCCATGCCAGTCCTCAGGCTTTAGCGGGGGTCAGAGGCAGTCCTTGAGCCTAGAAAGTGTTCTGGACACAGGGAGCTCTCCGTGACACAGTGGGGTCAAAATCGTCGATGCATTACTTGTGAAATGACGCAAATCATGTTTCTCTGGCAGTGAGGCTCACCCTCACAGAGGTGGCCTCGTGTGTGCAGGTGTAACAGTGTTGTGCCCTGGCACAGCCTGTGAAAGCTAATGGCCAAAAGGGTAGCCCCTGGGACCAGATTGCACATCCTTCCAAAGCTGTCCCTTACAGTCCATGAGAGGGCAAGGGCTCTGAATTGTTCCCCTCATCTTGCAAGGCAGTGCAAAAGAACTTTTGGTGAAATATGAGTGGAGCTGTTGTCAATGAGAAGCCACACGATGCTGAGCAGAGCCCTGAGCCACGGATCATAACTTGAACATTCCAGTGAGAAGTGCCCAGCAGAGTGTTTCTGAGGAAAACCTTGTCTCCCACTGTGACAAGGTCTCTGAAGTATTTCCGAATTTATTCAGGAAGCATATATCAGTATGTGTTCATCAGAGATGCTGCAAGCACAACAGAACCTCAGCTGCCCATATATTTTATCATATTATTTAAAAGCAGGAATGCATGCAAATGCTCTCTAACAGTTAGGAATAGCTGCTAAAGACATCTAAATTCTACAGAGAAAAGGGACTTCCTGGAAGAGGTTGATGATGGCTATATAATTAGGGAGGACTTTAACACCAGTTAAAGTCTCACAGGTACAATTTGCTTCCAAAGAGATGGACAGATCTGCTGTCCTATGTGCTGTGAAGTCCAACCTCACTCCCCTGCTGAGGCAGGAGCCTCTTAGTCCCACCCTCTATCTCCCAGGCATTGAGTACTGCAAAGTACCAGTGAATTTAATGGCGAGAGGCCACCAGAAGCCTTGGTGTTCCCCAAGCACAGCAGCTGCTCCAGTTTCCTCCACTCCCACACTGGGCTTTCACTGTAAGTCTGGCTACATAGTGCTGGACAGCCTGTGAGAAATACATTACAGGCAGACCATGCATAGTCTGTTGGCTCAAAACATTTGTAAATAGTTGTCCTGGAAGCCAGGCAGGGTTACAAGGGGAATGAAAAGGAGGTATAAGATTTTTTTACCCTGGTAGTATCACTCCATGTAGTGCTTGTAAGATACAATAAACTTATCGGACTTTGCAGCATCCTCCTCCATCCCATTCTCGGGGTGGTGATCAAAGGGAAACAGGATTCAGGCTGATCGAAAGAGGTCAGGTACAGGGACAGTTCTGGTGATGGCTGATGGACAGTGTGTCTTGACTATCCCTTTATAATTTAAAACTTCAAGTTTGTTGGGGTTTTTTTGCACATTTGTAAATGTGCAGTTTAGAAAACATCTGTAACCCGAGGTGATAGGAATGGGAAAAGCTGACTATAAAGTACATGGTTATTCCTTGCTGATATTTCTCCACTGCTGATGCAGGTGGGAAATTGGAGCTGCTGTGACTCATCAGTTTTCCTGTTCATGGTGTCAGGTATGAGTGTCACTCTATATTCAGAGATATCCTTAGCAAGGATGATAAAAAAACATGAAGCACAAGAACAAGTCAAGCTAGAAGAAAGTCCTAAACCACCGAAGTGCAGGAGAGGAGCTGCTAACAAAAATAAAAATTAACACTCAGCTTTCTGGAAGGAATCACCATAGAGTTGATTTAGTGATAGCAGTGTGGAAACTGGGAATTCAAGCTGAGCTTTCCAAGAGACCACAGTCTGTTAGAAGTAGAAATGTTATTAAAATGTAATGGGATTTTGGAAAACAATATGCATAGGCTCATTTTAAATCCCAGCCATCATGCACAAACTAGATTCATTTCAAGGGCAAGATTTGTAGCAAGAGTAGGTCAGAGAAAGTCTATTAGAAATGAACATCTTTAAACCAAGGCAGTTGTCTACTGAGGTATGTAGGTACCACCAGATTTGCACTGGTTACTTGAGCATGATTCCAGTCTGTGCACCAATTTCAAACCTATATCCTTTACTTCTTCCTTAAAGTTCTTTATTAAAGTGATACAAAAATGAAGAAGCAAAATCTATGTGCCTGAGTGGCAAGTATATCAAGAAAGAATGTCTGGGGTTTTTTTCTGCTGTTGTGAGGTATCTAGCACATAAGGAACTGTACTAGCTCAAGATTAAGAATTTGAGAATTGTCACAATGCATAAAATATAGATGAAGATTTTAGAAGCCTATTTGTACATTCAATTTTGACTAGAGTCATGTTTCCAAAACTTTTACCAAGCCTTTTTCTCAAAAATTCTGCAGGGCACAAAAGGCCAGCAGACTTGAGGAGATGCTGCAGGAAGTAATTATCAACAACTCCAATAAAAATCCCTAGTGAGACACGATTCCTTCCTGATCACACCAGCAGTCCAAGGGCTTCAATCTTCTAAAAATTGTTATCAGCAGATGAACAAAGTAGTGTGAGATCTGGGAAAAAAGAAAATGTGACCCATGACAGATATCTTATACACCCCACAAGTAGGCTGTGTTTATGTCTCTGGTTTGCCCTGCTGAGACATCTGACATATGAAAATCCACCTGTACAGATAGTTCAAACAACAGAGCAGCAAGAGCCTCAAGAAGTCTGCAGCGATGAATTGCTTGCTTTCTTGGACTCAGCAATGTGATAATGGATGACTACACTGATTTGGTGTAAACGCTGTGTAACCCTGCAGTGCCTACCACAGCTAGGGATGCCAGCAGTGCCTACCACAGCTAGGGATGCCAGACACATTCCCAGCACCCTAGGCACCCCTCCATACTGGAGGCTGCTTTTGATCTGTGCAGCCACATCCGTATTTTTACACAACTGCTCCTTCACATACCTCTGGTATGATCTGTTTACACCCAGCACCAAATGGCAGGGTTATTCTTGGGGAATTCAGGTGGAAATATAAAAATCATTCAGGTCAGAAGGTCATTAAGCATTGACTAACAATGCAGTGCCATATGTCCTAGAGTATGTAGATCCACTACTGAAGCTGCAGGAAGTCTGTTAGCTAAGCTAGAGAAGGCATCAGTAAAAATTGTCTCTTTTAATTTCTTTATATAGTTTCTTTAAAACACTTTTTATGAGGATTACAAATATAATCTGCTTTTCTGCCTGTTCCATATAGCCATTTTTTATAAAAGAAAAAACTGTAGGTTTGCAAAACCTCAAATGCCTCTGCAGCCCAAGGGTAACATAGTTAGCCGACTGTATTGGATAATTCAACTTCATTAGCAGCTTTTTCATCCACAGTGAAAACTAGAAGAGTGCATACTTCTGCATGCCCGTCACTCCAGTGTGTATTGTGTTTTGTGAATTGCCGCCTCTCAAGCTTGTCAAGGTCTCTCTGGATGGCATCCCTCCAGCATGTCAATCACACTACTCAGCTTGGTGTCACTGGCAGACTTGCTGAGGGTGCACTCAGTGCCACTGTCCGTGTCTCTGACAAAGTTGTTAAGCAGCACCAGTCACAATACCAAGCCCTGAGGAATGCCATTCGCACTGCTTGACACTTGGACATTGAGTTGCTGGCTGCAGCTATTTCAGTGTCCAGTTTATTCCTACCCACCCACTGGTCCATCTGTCAAATCCACATCTCTGCAGATTAGAGACAAGAATGTTGTGCAGGACATTGTCAAATACCTTGCACTGGATTATGTCTGTTGCTCTTCCCTCATCCACCGATGCTGTAATCCCATCGTAGAAGGCCACCAAATTTGTCAGGCACCCTGCCCTTAATGAAACCACATTGGCTGTCACCAATCATGTCGTTTTCCATGTGCCTCAGTACACACCATATAGGTAACTGTTGTATAGCTATACATTTTCTGCTGCCTTTCTCCCTCTCTCACTGCTCTACGTGTTCTGCTTATAATCAAGATAAAACAGAATGATTACAGGAACATAAATGCATTAGGACATGCAGTCAGCTGGAATTGTTTTTCCATGCTCTTTTATGAATAGCAGCTAAGCAGTCAACACAAAGTGAATATAAGCCCTTGCTACAGTTCACTGCTCTCTGCATGAGTTGTGTGAAACTTACACTCTCAGTGCAGTTATGTGACTGAGGCTTTTTACACCTCCTGTCTCTTTTTCAAGTGATGGACTGGCAAGCAAAGGCAGTGACATATATTAGGGTGGCCATGAAATGGGTACATGCATGATGTATTGCAGTGCTGTAGAGCAGCTAATGTTACACTGCTCCTTGTACTGCACAGCAGCTTTGCAATGACTTCCCGAGATCACAGGAGAGTGCAAGATGGCTCTCCTCTTCCAGTTATATAATTAGATCCATTGCTCATCTGTCACACCAGCAACAGACACTCGTCCATCTGTGACAATACTCTGCCTGTTTCTCCACCAGGAACACTGACACGTCTGCACGTTGCCATGTGCCCTGGGAGCAGGAGCTCAGACCTCTGGCTTAAGGCTACATCACTTTGGTTTCTACTGATTCATCATCAGAGATGCTGTCCCTGATTCTGACAGCAACAAGGGGCAGAGACAGCAAGTATAAAGCTGGATGGAAGCATCTTCTTCTCTGAATATCTTGTTCTTCTTCCTACATCTTTTGCGACTTGCCATCTCTTTTAGTGTGCTTTTCTTACACTGGATGCTCCCTGGGGGCATGAATCTGTCATTATTATTTAGCTTTCCTTGTGCCATCTAGAGCTGTAATAAATCCTGAAGAAGGTCACTGTAATCAGCACATTGCAGTACAAGCATCACAGAGAAATGGAGTCTGTCCCAACAGGGAGGAAACATCCCGAGCCTCAGAGACAAGAACCCATGTTCTTGTCATGTGCCAAAAGCTTAATTTATTTCTAGTAGCATTCCTGTCAACTCCTGAGTCCAATGCATTGCATTATCAGAAGTTATGTTTCACTTCACTCTTCCATAGCAATCCTCTGTCACGACACAGGGCACTGCACCCTGTAGCAGGTATGTTTTATCTGAACTTATGGCAAGATTCAAAAAATGAAAGCAAGGTATTTTTCAGTTTTTGTAAATATTCCTGCCCAAGTGGGATGAAAAGTAGAACTGTAGCCAATGTTCGAAGGCAGATAATCTTAAGAAACAAAAATTAGATACCCACACATCAGTTAAAATGCTTCATTTCTGTCACAGATTGTTTATTTATGGGTTTTATTTATGCTTTATAGCTGTATCAGAAACCTTTGTAACATTAATGAAGGCACAGCAAAGCTCCAGATTGTGGTCACGACCTGCTTCCTGAAACTGCCTGGTTAAAAACATACCTGAGGGTGGTGGGGAGGCTGAGGACAGCAGTTTCCCTTACCCGCACACAGGGCTGCAGAGCAGTGCCTCACTTTGCTTGGTGTCAGCTGGAGCTGGCTGAGATGAGTGCCAGGGGATATTTCCCATCAAGTTCCATTGTGAAAGGGCCTTAAGATTTTGTAGGTGCTTTTCCAGCAGCAGATGCTGCAGCTGTGAGTAGCAGCAATCACTGCTTGCAAAAGGGGAGCTGGGGACATGTGACACCTCTATCCTCATATCCTCCAGCACCACCACTTCCCTTAGGTGACCTGAACTATCCTCAGTGCCCACTTCAGAAACAGCAGCCTCTGCTACTATTGATATTATTCCAGTCATCTCTACTCACACAAAATGAGCATCAGGCATTTTTCAGCTGCACTCTCTGGCAGTTCTCTAAAATCATTTGAGCAAGGTGTTTCCATCAAAAGCAAGGAGGGAGATCCCTGGTTATCAGGCCTTGTTGCAGGCAGATTGAAGATGGATGTACTGCTGAACTCCTGTGGGTTGTGTTCAGCTACATCAGCTGGAAAAGCTGAGCCACATCTGGTTTAGATGAGGTTCTCCTGTCTGTGTCATAGAAATCACGTCTTCAGCTGATGCCTTGCCACCAGAGACAGAACAAATAGTATTAAATGATATAAAATGTCTCCAGAAAGGGTGGTTCATAAGGAAGAAACTGTGTATTTTTGCTCCATGTGATATGACCAAGACCTCATTTTCTCACAGCAAGATCTTCACATGCTGGACTTGTAACTGAAAAGGTTTTTAATGTTCTCAGCCCCTCGTTCCATCTCTCCTCTTGGCGAGGTGGGCACTGTTCTCCTGAGGGGAGAAGAACCAATAGAGAAGGAGTAAGAGACAGTCAGGGGTCTTGTAAAAACTTTGCATGCTTATCAGCCTTCAGCCTTCACCAGCCTTCAGATGGTGCTCTCCTGGCACCATCTCTCCTGCCTAGATCTAAGCCCTCTTGAGAGGTTTCTCTTCTTGTGTTTTATGTTGTACAGGGTTTCAGGAGATCATCTGTTCTAACACCCTATCCAAAAAGAAGGCCAGCTTTGAAATGATAAGCACCTTCAAAGTTGGATCAGAGCACATATAGCCAAGTTGTATCTTCAAGAGTGAAGACCACAATTTCTCTGAGAAGTGTGCTCCAGTGTTTGACCACCCTGCTTGAGAATTTTTACCATTAATATGCAGTGTTATTGGTGTCACACTACCATAAATCAATATATATATCAGGCTTTTTATTGCACCTCTCCTTTCGTATCTACAGGTTCAATGTAGGGATGAAAGGTTGTCTTTGCACAGGAGTCTCATTTGCTTCACCTCTCTTCTAATTCCTTTGTATTTATTTGGGACTACTTTTACTGATTTGCTAAATTGCCATCACTGGTGGCCATATCTAGTAAGAGTGGGGCAGTGTCATCCAATGATGGGGAGGGGATAGTTTGCTAATAGGGAGGGCACAAAACTGCAGTCTCTAGATGTGGTCTAATGAGTGCCAAGCAGGGAACTGAAGACTCCCCCTGATCTCTCTCTCTGTTCCTGTTCATTCAGCCATGGGCCATTGTTGCTGTCAGGACTTACTGCTGGCCCATGTTCCATTTGCTGCCCACCCAGACTGTCCATCTTTTTGCACAGGTTCCTACCATCCCAGAGGCAGGATTTCACATTTGTCCTTGTAAAACTTCATGAGGTCTCTGTCAGCCTGTTCCTCCAGCCAGACAAGGTCTCTGCACCTGAATGGCAGCCCTGCTGGCAAGCGTAACAACTGTCTCCCAAGTTTGATGTCATCTGGAAAACTAACAAGCAAGCCTTCTGTCACGTCCTGCAGAGCACTGGCAAAGGTATTAGAGAAGAATAGTCCCAGGGCAGACCTGTGTAGTGCTGCAGAGCTGAGCCTGAGAAAAGGGTCCTGCTGTGTTGCTCCAGTTGGTATTGGGGACCACGTGCTGTGGTGTGCCTCCACCACTGCTGAGCACGTGTATTCTGTCCTGAGCTTCCAGCCTTTTCCCATGCATCTTTCTGCAACAATTGCTTTGTCTTTGAGTTGTTTCAGTCCAGTGTGCACTGGGCCTCCAGCTGTCTAAGACTCTAAACCTTGCCAAACATGTTGGGTCTCCCTCATGAGCTGCCAGCTGAAGACAAGAGCACCTTAAGATGAAGAATAGCTGGAGTTTTCTGATAAAAAAGTCTGTCTGGCCAACCTTACCCAACAGCAGCAGCCAGGACTCACTCACTCACTCACTCACTCACTCACTCACTCACTCACTCACTCACTCAGTTCCCATGAGTCTTCAAAGAGCCCATAAGATTGGGAAGGTCAGCTGTGGAAATTCTTGCCACTGTTGGCTGATCCTGTTTGCTGTGCTTTTAGGAGCACAGAGACCATGCTGTTAGTTGTTCTGCGCACCTGATCCCAGTTTTTGTGCATGTAGCTGTCATTAACAGAAGCTCATTACATTATTTTATGGAGTGTCTATTTACAACAAAATGGCAACCTTTGAACCCTTGCTATGATGTAGGAGAGGACTTAACAGACCATTGAAAAAGCTGGGGACATCCCCACCACTCTCTAGAGGTTTGAAACAAGCCACTCTTCAGTACCAGGACTTCAACAAACTTAGCCAAAACCACAAACCTGTGATAACCACAACCACTCCTCTGCACTGCTCATCCCTATCACCACCCCAAAACAGTAGCAATGGGCAAAGTGGCAAGCTATGTCCTTTGCCCATGGCTGAAGATACAAAAATTGACTTGGAATATACTTTTAAAATACTTTTCTCAGCGTTTGCTATGAAAGTGATGTGAATAAGACTAATCTTTAATGATAATTCCGAGCTGCCAGTACAGGAAAATACATAACTCCAGTCAAATATGGAAAATAAAGTCAACATTTTATCTGCAGCCTCTGCAATTTTAGCCGAGTGAAGATAACATGCTATAATTTTGAATCACTGATTGAAAACTTGTTCACCACAAAGTATTATCACTGTGCTCAATTTTACCACATTCACATTCGTGCTGACACAGTTCCCATGAAATGTTAATCTTGTCTAATCACTAGCACAGAGCAGTTGGGAAGCCTGTGGGGTTTTTTGAGGGTATATATTCAGTACACCAATATAGCTGCATCAGTGGAAAACCCCAGTAAATGTATTTTTTGATTGGTGTAATTCAGCAGGCTTGTTAGAGGTCATAATTAACTACCACCCAGTGCACAGACAAAAAAGTCTTTGAGGCTGCTGCTGGACATAAAACATTTGGGAAAAGTAGGACTACAGTGGAGAAAAGTGATATGGTGCGTAACCAAATTATTACCAGAAAAATTGTTCTATAGTTCATATAATAGCTTACTTGACATAGTCCTGTAGAAAGACAATGAAACGTATGTGCCAAAATCAATAAGACCTTATGAAAACTTAATCAAAACTTAATGCAAAGTATTTATGGTAAATAATTACACCCTAGATAAAGCTACATTTCAAAACATTTTTATTGTTACTCTTTTAAATTGAGTGAATACTGCACAGAGCAGAAACTTTGTTGTCATAAATTAATCTAAGCACAGTCCAGGGATCAGTTTGGGGTAAACTTTTTGCTTGATAGGATTTCTGATCCTGAACTAAGAAGCAGTTTATCACTTCAACAAATCCCTTCCAGTCTAGTGTGTGTATTGCCCTCAGAGCGGGTACTAGACCTCAGTTCTCTCCCTTTACAAGCAAGTGCCAAATCCTCAGCTAAAACATTAGATATTGGATTAGCAAATCCCTCATTCCTTCATGAAGCACAGAGTAAGTTTAGCTGAAGGACTGGAGGGTTGCCTCCCACTGGCTAAGCAGTAACATAGGGACTTGGTGCTCTCCATGCCAAAGATTGGGAAAGTCGCAGAGTATTTCACATAAGAGCTTTTTTCATGCATCGGTGACTCCTTTTTCTTCTTCAGACACTAGTATGAACACCTGAATGTATCCAGGTGTGTTTTCTGCATAAATACAGAAGTCCTTGCAAGGGACTCAGGTTTCTAGATGGTAGAGTCCATACAAGTTCTTAGGCTTTTTTGTAACCAAGAAGAGTTATCTGCATATGAACAAGATAGCCATTGCAATGCTCATATCTGTCCATTCCTGTGCTGGCTGTGAACTGACATGACTGAACTTACATTTACCTGGAAGACCTAACATGCACGCAGGCAGCATTCGTGTCTTCTGTATCTGAGTACAGCCTGCAGTATTTGCTTTGGCCAAAAGAGAATTGGTTTTAGCACCCAGACAGTGGTTGAAGGTTCTGGAAAGTAATTCTAGAAAACATTCAGGGAAGTCAGAATGCATAAACGGCTCAGCATTTTGTGATAGAAAGGGTTAAAAACATTCTTGACAGTGTGAAGAGGGAAGTAATGATTAAGGGTGGAAAGATGGCTTTTACCTTTATGTAAAAAATTAGATAGAATAGGTCTAGGATAATGATACATTCTGGCAGACATATTAAAAGAAAAATGAAATGCTGCTGAGAGTGCAAAAATACCCTAAAAATTGTGGAGACTAGAAGAAATACAATTTCGTGGGAGATGTAAAGAGCACCATCACTTTAGCTCAGGAAAGAGAAATTTTAGGTGACCTCAAGAGGAATATTAACCAGGAATAGAAGTGTTCTTTAATTCACTTTATAATTACAGACAATGGCAGGACAATAAATTATGATTCAAAGCAAGGCTAGACAAACTGACATGAGAAATTAGGTGCAAATATATTTTAGGGAGGTTATAAACTATTGAAGCAAAATACGGAAGAAAATGGTTTGTTCTGCATCTCCCCATGTGCCCAAATGCCTTTCTGAAGTTTGCTGAAGTCAAACAGAAATGATGAGACTCAGCACAGAGATAACTCAGTGAAAGTAAGTGGTTCGTGTTCTGTTTATTTCTAATATTGAGAAGCTGGATTTTATCTTTTCGTTAAACACAGATGATGTAGCTTTGCTTTTTAAGTGAAAAGTTTATCAGTATTCTTGCAAAGCATTCACTAGGTCTGTAAACATAATCAATCAATTGGGTATTGATATGGCAGGTAGAGGTTTGATTAGAAATGCAAAATACCCAAACATCAGTGTGATTAATGAAGCAGCTGAGACATAAGCGATTCCACATTAGTGGGGCAGGTGTTTGGTCTAAGAGAGCAAGTGGGGTGTTGTTACAGAGAGAGTAAAATCAATGACATTCCTGGAGCTCCTCCCAGTGTGAACAGCTGCAGGAACATATTCCCACTGGTAAAGGTCAGACCAATCCAGTGCCTGTCATAATTTCCCGCAGATGAAATACCTACTTAAAATAAATAAATAAGTTCTAAATTTAATACAGTATGAATTAATTAATACCCCAACAAATATCAATGCCTCAGTTGTACAGGCAGCTAAACAGTTATATCTATGTTTAGAAGAATAACTGCAAAAATCTGAGAAATCTTCAGCTTTCACAGTAATCTCCCTACTTCCACATTCGTCCTGTGCTTGGGACTTTTCAACCTGTACAGGGACAGGTAGAACAGCTCCACAGCAGATGTTCGACACTAAATGTGTGACCAGGGGACACACCTCTGCTTCCAGATGCCCAAGTTGAGGGGGTCATCCTCTCCTTGCCCATATCAAAGCAAGTCCTGGACATGTGACCGCCAGAGAACACATCTGAGTTTCCCCAAAACTTATTCTTTGTGTGACTCAAGCCGCCCTAGAAGAAGCACAGTATGTCAGCAAAATCATCCAAACCCAAGATCCGTCCTTTCACTCAGAGACCACAAGAAACAAAAACCAAGGAATGAGACATGCCACCTGCTGCCCAGTCACTCTTGGATGCCACAGCTCCATAGGAGCAGGAAACGAAGATCCGTGTTAATCTTAAACAGACAACCTGTCCTTAATGAGAGTTTTTGATCCACTGCTCCTTTGGGAGTGAACTAAATTGTATCATCAAAGGCAGCTATAATCCTGCATGCAGGGGGTTATGCTACTCCATTCAGAAGTAAATTCAGATGAACTTTCCTGGGAATTTAAATAGACAAACCCTTATTCATATCTGTGGGAGCCAAATTAGACTGTTTCAATTCATCTTAAATGCACTCACTGGGTCATACACAGTAGCCCTTAATTGCTTTCAGACATTGTCTTGCTGCTATTTATGGCACCTTGATATCATATTGCACCATGAGGATGCCACTTCCCTATTGCCGTATTTGCAACGTAAAATATCAGGCAGGGGAATTAATATGCAGGAAGTCCAGACAATGGGCTGCTATTGGCATGTGGCATATATTTGTCCTTCTGCCACTGAAACCTTTGCACAGGGATTTGACTTCCCCTGGGCTGTTGATGAATGGTTCTGTGACTTTGTCTTGGTCCCATCCCTTCCTCAGTATTGATAAAGGTAAAGAGAAGCAAAGGAAGGAAATTAAAACCTTTCTTCTCAAGAGATTTGGTTAACCGTATCCATCTGGTACATTTTTATTGTCAGGGAGAATAACAAGAAAAACAGATGAACTGCACTGGAAGGTATTAGCAAATTCTTCACTTCCATTCCCACAAGAGAAAGCCGTTTCTGCACATCCATCTTATATTAATATTTCACCTCCCTTTCTCCTCTTCTTTTCTGAATTTCTCCAGATAACATAACACAGCTGTTCCTCTCCTGTTCCCGAAATTTCTTAATGTTTGATGAATAATTGTCGTTTCTCTCCTTCTAACTAACCTGAGAATCGCCTTCTTGCCATGATTCCTCTCTAGCAACGATCTACCTGACCTATACTTTCAGTTCTTTCTGGGCATGCCATGGGGCAGTTATTATCCCCATATCTAACAGGAACATCTCTCAGCTTCTTTTCATTATTTTGCAAAAGGTCAGGCTGCCTCCCAGCACCAACTTCTTCAGCAACATCTCAGCATCCAAGTGCTTCCCTGCGTAGTGAACCAGGGGCTCTGGAGTATGGCCATCTGACATGCTGTTTTCCTGAGTTTTGAAGGCAAAGTCAGCACCTTATTTGTCTCAGTGGGCTAAAAGGTGATGTTTTTCCTCAGAAAAGGTGATGTTTGTTCTGATTAAATCACCATTTTTAGGGGTGAGAATTTACTATCAGTCCTGATGAGTTTCCTCTACAAGTACTAATTTCCTGGACCTATG
The DNA here is from genome assembly GCA_013397755.1 of Cnemophilus loriae. Lineage (NCBI taxonomy): Eukaryota > Metazoa > Chordata > Aves > Passeriformes > Corvidae > Cnemophilus > Cnemophilus loriae. Next base: position 1,877,116 of record VZTF01002837.1, on the reverse strand, counting down.
TAATGGAAAATCTAGAAGACACTGAAGGAAGAAATGTCCTTGTCTGTATTAGACCTGCATTCCCATGATACTCATTACAATTTTGTTGGGCTCCACCTTATTCTCTGCTCTTCCAGCTCCTTAGTCCCTTCCCAACAGCCCAGCTCTGCACCTACATTTTGGGAACGTGGTTTGAGTGGCTAGAGCAGCCAAATGGCCATCCAGGAATGTGTTCTGCATACGTACCTCTCACTGTATGCTATTATACTCTCACTATCTGCTGTTAGGCAGGGTAAGGCAATGGCCCTCAGAATTTCCCAGTACGTGAGGAATACTCCTGCATCCCCAAGCACTTCAGGGACACGGTAAAGAAGGAAATCTGAAGCCTCAGAGATATGATACTGGCAGAAAGCTTTTTTCTTTAATTCTTCATTTTTTGCTTTAGGTACAAACAGATGAAAGGGACTGTGATTGCAAGTAGGTACTAACTGTGGTTTGTGGATTTGTTTCCAATGGCGAAGTAGCAGTTGGATGCAAAAGCTTCTGCAAACACTGCCGCAGTACTGTTGAATCAATAATTGCTCTTTTCATCTACATAAGGCCTGGAAAAACTTGTTTTCTGCTTAAGTCACCATGTGGTATGCAAATATATTTATGTGCTTGTATTATCACAGGTTTAGTCCTTGGGCCTCTTTGTAGAAGGACACTGAAGACATGGACAGCTGATCTACCAGTAAAGAACAAGGAAAATCTCATTAAGTGACTAAAATCACTATATAGGAGCTCTGCAAAGGAACTCTGTTGGCACAGTGGCCCAAGAGAGCCCTCTGGCACCTCCCAGGCTCTCTCAGTTTGACTGTCCAAGCAGTGGGGCCAAAAGGGAACATGGCACTTGGCCCACAGCTCTGTTCTCTTCTGCTCTGCAGACTTGAGGACTTGGTTCTCACAAAGTTGGCAGCCCCAAAGCAGTTTGCAGCTCAGCCACTGTCTATTCTGCTACCTCATCACTCAGCACAGGCTTGTGAGCCATGGCTGCTCTGGTGGGAAGCAACCGGGTCAAGTCAGCTTTCTAGAAGGAATTTCACAGAATAATTTGCCTTTTTCTCCCAGTGGTCAGGGTGGCACTGGGTGCTTCGTTGTAATTGTGGAGGTTCATGGGTAGCTGAGCTGCAGTGAAGCCTTTGCACCAGCCAGGCAACAACCAGAAGACTGAGACAACTTAATCCAGCACTTGCTGGAGGAGGAGGAGGAAGCAAAAATTACAGATCTAGTGAGATATCAGTACGAATCATAGATTTCCTTCAGCTTCTGGAAGATCTGGATTTTTGTTTTAAACTACGGTTTAAAAATTCCCTAAAATGGACTTAACACACTTCAAAAGTCTGGAGTCACTATAACAGGAATCACTGAAGCTTCCCCAGGCTCTATCAGCATTAGCAGTATGAGGACTCCGAGGTGATTCTTCTGGTAACCGAAAAAATCTGGAAATTCACACATGGTATTAATTGTCCAGAATAAGTGTAGGTTGGGATGGGTATGAGCTTCGTAAGAGGTAGCCATTGCTAGATTTTAGAAAGAAAACTGTTTTCCCTATTGTATCAAATTAATAATGTCAAGCTTATTCTTCCTTCATCTGCATTATGTGGATTATCCATAATTTGTGACTATGGTCTAGATCTCCAACCGAGTGGTCTTCATCAACTTTATTGGGAGGACTTATTGAGGAAGGTTACTTGTGCAGGGAGCTGGGGGATTGAGCAGATGGGGGTGGATGAAGAGGCAGCAAATGACCCTCAGCAGAAAGGGCCAGGAAATGAGTCGGTATCTTAGATGCTGGACTCAATAAAATATGAGACTGAGTGGTGCCATGTACAATGGTAAGGATCTGGGCTGGAAAGTAAGTCAGTTCCTGGAGTCAGTAAATGGAAAAACCATGTCTGCAAGTCAAGGTAGACAAAGGAAGAATAAGTTTCTTTCAACAAAACTCATATTTCAAGAGGTGTGATGATGGAGAAGACAGGCATCAGAGAAACCTCAATTCCAATTAGTTTCAAAGTCAATTGAAAAAGAGTTCTGCAGCAGAATTTAAAGACTGTTAATTTTTTTTCGTTTCAATAGAAAAACTAGAGAGGAGGTGGACAGCAGTTAATGGAAATTGCAAGGAAGAGCCCAGGAAATCAAATGTTAACAGCCTCCACAATGAAACAAAATGAGTAAATCATAATTATCATTATTACAATGAGTATCAGGGGAATTAATAATCGTTAGTTAATTGTCAACAGTGCCAACCTTTCTCCTAGTGCATTTGCATGTTTTCCACCTCTTAATTTGTCCCATTAGTTTGAAGTGATGCAATCAACTTGAAATTCAAACCTTTAAAAAAATATTAAAAAGCTATTGCTCTTCCCTTTCTGTCAATTATGACTTTGCAGTTTACTTTACTGCTATTCACAAAATGTTTTTTCTTCCTCGTGTACAAAAGTTGCAAAAGGAAAAGAAACTACTCTGGGACAGTGACAGTCATCAAAAACGATGACACCAAAGATTAGACGTAAACAAACTGGAAAATCTATTTATTTATGGTCTCTTCTAGGACTCAAAATCTAGAGACCCAAATTAATGCAGTATCTGATCAGAGCTGTTCTTTTTGATAAATGTCATGTGGAATTGCAGACAAGAATCAGAGCTTTGGCTATGTCTCTCTCATGTTTCTTAAGAGATCTTGCACTTTGCAGAAGAAATTATCTGAGTTTCTTATCAGTGGGGAATGGACCCTGGATAAATGCAGGGATTGCTGAAGCATATACCTTGTGTTGAATTTAAAGTGAAAATTGAACTGTCCTAAGATTATGTTATGATTCTAGAGAGTGATGTTACTGGTGATATTTGAACCACTGTTATTTCTCCTATTAGGGGTGGACCCATCACGTGCAACTCCTACATAATTTGACTGATGCTCTACAACATGCTGTCTGTTATTTGTGTCTGTCGTCCTTTACACCTGGTCACAGTTTTCATTATTTATGTTGTTTTAATATCCTCTACATACTTTACTACCTTGTGAAGACCAAATAAAAATTTTTTAAGCTTTATTTAATTTTCTAAGACCACTCTAGAGTGGAGAAATAGTTAAGGTATATAGTTGGAATATAGTTGGTATATAGTAGGAATAGCTGTGGGTAAGTCCATACTCCAGGCTGTCCAAGGTTAAAAACCTCACAGATTCAACTTGTATACTGCATTAAATGTTTATAAGGGCCGTTGAAAGTATTGTAAGACTTGAGGCTAGAGTTTGCATGCTTTTATTAAATGAGCTACTCAGGCTTGGAAAAACTATATTGATCTGTCTAATAAAATATATTTATTTTACCCGCATAGTAGTTTTAATTAGGAAGCTGTGGGAAGTTTTCAGTGTTGTTGGGACTGAAATGAGCATTGACATGGCGATACCAGGATCTGTCTGTCCATTCTGTCTGCCCCTTGCTCATCAGATAAAGCACCCAACTGCTCCTGACTCTCACAACACAGCCAGGACAGTGCCTTTGGGCAGCAAATATGGAGCTTCTGGACACATCCCTCAGGCAATAGGGTCTATGTATGTACAAACACACCATGTTTACACTCTGCTTTCTGCATAGGAGTACCCTGAAATTTGGTATGTGCCAAACCTGTGGTTCTGTGAAAATCCTCTTTGTCATTGACTTTTATAATCCTGAGACTCTCTTGTAAGGACCCCAGGCTGCCTCATCAGCCCAGACTGGCCCTATGGTGCAGTTGCAAAGGGACTGGAACATCTGGAAGGAATTAGGCAAAGTATTAAGTGCAGGATCCAACCAAATGGATTACATCTGGCCTGCAGAAAGCATAGGGATTTCCCCTGGCTGCACCAGCTGGTCAATCCAACCCCAGTCTGAAACAGCTTAGAAGGTGCTCAGCTCTGTGCTGAACCCAGCCCTTGGGCCTCTCTAAGGTTAGCAGCTGCTGTTTGTAGAGGAACAGAGTTCCCGTCTCATCTCCCATTTCCCAGCTGAAGCCTCTGGGCCTCTGATTCACTGGAGTCTTATAAATAACACCCTAAGCCTCAAGGGCTTTTGCATTTCTGAAGCCCTCATATTCAAGAAGGATGTTCTTCATTTCCTCTGTGACTGGGAGGGTGGCTGGCTGTCCTCTAGGTCATGACAGACTGTCACTTCCACTCAGATGCCACAGAAGACAGACTGCTGGATAGCGAGTGCTGGGATGCAGAGCTGCCGAAAGGTCTGCTCCAGGGTCCCTTAGGATTGTAAAGCAGCTGCCATAATCCACTGTGATTTTTGATGAATTGAACACTCGCACAAGTTTGTTTTGTAAACTGAGAGCTTAAAAAGTGTCAGAGTTTGGTTCAGCTGTAAAAGCCCCAAGAGCTGCTTATCGGAGCTGCTGTCGGAGGTGTTGTGTCAAACCCTGCTCTCAGGTGACAGCAGGTGGCTTGGGAGCCTGCCACACCCTGGCCACAGGAAACACTGACCTGACTAAATCTGCCTGTCCGTCTGTCTGTCTGAGGAGCTACCATTCATTCTCATTTTATCCTGACTACTCATTCATTCATTTCATTCACTTGTTCTGCACTTGCAGACTTCTTTAGAATTCCTATGGAAAAAGAGTATTGTGTTAGAAAAGTGTAAAGCATTTCAGAGAAAACAGGAATCCTCTTAGTTTTGAGAATATTTTCCCTGTTTTCAAAATATTGTCCAGCTTTATACAGGTTTTTCAGTCCCAGTCACTATTACAAAATGAAGGGCCAAAAAACTTTAACAGTAGCATTTTTGTTTACTCTTTCTACTCATCCGAGAGTGGCAATCTGTGGGAGATGATAGGATCTAGGGGAGAGCTTATTCACACAAGCTTTCAAATGTTGTGACATCTGGGGTTTTGCAAGCTGCACTAAGGATACTGCGAAGTTTTATGACCCCACATGCTTGAACTTTTAGTTTTGTCCATTGGCATCCTAAAAAATTGCTTCCTTGGTCTAAGTTTGCATTGTGTTTTGTTCACCAGGTTCCCAAAATGATTATCTTTGCTTCTATCTCCAGCTGAACACTATTCACTGGCATTTATAACTACTGGATTTAATCTCAGCATGTATCAGCTTTCAAAAACATGGATACTTGGGAGACTTGTCTTTAAATGAAAAAAATAACTTAGCAGTTTCTCCGGCTTTTCCATGGACATCTTACTTCTGGAGGAGTCATCATCCCTGTTCTTTGCATCATGCAACCTGGCTCTGTCTAAGAAGGATTATGAAAAGCACCTGTAACCTTTTTGCGCTGTCAAACCAGCATTACAACATGCTGGCTACAGGAAATGTGGGATGAGAAGGGACTTTCAGATTTATCAGGCTCCATCCCTCGATGTCACACGCCAAGACATTATATAATCCTTTTCTTAAAATACTGAATTGCATCTTAAAAGTAGCTCTGGTTTTTGCTCATATTGTTCCTGTTGAAAAACTGTTGCTAGGACATAATTCTTATTGGTACAAACAGTTTAGTTTTTTTTCTGAAATCTATTCATGGCTGTACACATTTATTCTTCTGCTAGAACTGCCCTGCAGCTTCTTTCTTGGTAGACATCTACCCCCTGATGTTACATATAAATCAAAACTGTTTCTCTTCTTAGTCTTTACTTTCCTGTTTTAAACAAGCCAAATTTTTCCTGTCATCTCTTGTACAATCATCCCTACATTCCTCACTTCTCCTAGGTGTATAACCTGGACATGTGACAGGCTGAATTTTTCTTTCTGGAACATGAAAAACAAATATGCATATAAGAAACAAAGCGCATACGGCTTTTACAATGCTGCAACTATTTGTCATTTGCAATTATACTATATAGCCCCTCTGGATGATGTTCTAGTACTACAAAGTTGATCTTCCACAGGAATAGCATCTGTCACACCAACACAGTTGTGAATGTGATGAGGAGTTGAAATTATCCACATGCCTGGATTTACCTTTATTTCCTTGCTGTCAGAGTTTACTGTGGAGATACAGTACATTAGGTCCACAAGCCCAAGTTTTCTAATTCCTCTTCAGAGGTGTTTAAAAGATGTGTAGATGTGGCACTTGGGGACATGGTTTAGTGGTGAACTGGGCAGTGCTGTGGTAAAGATTGGACTAAAGGGATCTTAAAGGTGATTTCCAGTCTAAAAGACTCTATAATTCTATTTAAAAGCCAAAGGGGCTCAAGCACCTGGGATCTTACCTAACTGTCCCTCAGGGAAAAGTACAGTTACCTGGAGAGGAGGTGTTGAAGATAGGCAGTATGATCTCTTCTGAAGAAGGAATTAGCTCAGGACATAGGCTGGAGACTGGTGTAAATTATGTGCTTAACTTTGGAGGTATTGGCCAGCTTCCTCCTGTGGGGATGGAAAGCAGAGCAGTCTGAGCAGACAAGCTTGAACTTGCTTTCTTCTGTGATTTACTTTTATATTTTTAAGACAGTGGTCTGTAACTCAGTTTTTTAGCACGTAATTTTCTGGCCAACCTAAATCCATGAAGGAAGTTTTATTTCTGATGTGGGCAGTGGGACTAAACATTGCCACTGCAGGCAACTGTAAGATATTTTGGTTTTATACTTGCTGTATGCTCAGAGGATATGAAAAGAGAATAGTAATATTGTACATGTAACTGAGATACTTCTCTCCAATCGCTGCTGCCTACGTCAAACCAGTGCTGCCTACACTCTCCTGTTTCTCTCTTCCTGGTGGCCTTACAAGTTATAATTTGCTGTGTTAAGAGTTCATTAAAATCAACGGACCATTAAAGCCTGCCTGGTAAATCTGGCAGCAGTCAATAGATTAAATTCAAGGTCCAGCCAAACATATTAGAAACCAGTTTCTTGCTGACCACAGCCACTCGGACTGAGACTTATGCCAGAAAATGAAATACTGTAATCTCTCTGGCTGTCAGCTAGCCTGCTGTTATATGTGCTCAGGCTTCCCCTGCTGTGAAGATAGCTATATTTACAGTGGTTGTTTATGCAGCAGCATATTATATTTAGCTATTAATCACATGGTGACATACCCTTTGCCATTTGGTTAACTGGAAGAGAATATCTTGTGTATAAAGCTTGAACTTGCATTCATCTTTTCTTTTCCAACTTGAGTTGCCTGGTCTTGATACTATAAAATCAAGTTTTCTATTTTTAAACAATTTCATCATACCAAGGTCTCTCCGATGGAAAAGGCAAATGCTAAAAAATTTCCTGCTGTTGACTACGTGTACCTCAAATAACCTAGCATACACTTCCACTCGTACCTCTGCTCACGGGATTAGCTCTCCTGGCATGAGCAGAACTGCTCCCAGGGATTAGGTTATGCACCTTCAGAGGCATTTGTAAAATCTCAGCCACAGATTATATTCGCTACTCTGTCATTTTAGCATTTTATTAATGACACTTCACACTTCTTATGAATTAAGCTTCCTGTGTATAAGCAGAATTTCTTACAACCTCACAAATGCAATTCGAGGTGTCTAAAAGCTAAGCATCCAGTTCAACTGATTAGACCAGGGCTTCCTTCAGAGAAGAGAGAGATGCCTGTCTAAATGACAAACCATTCTGAGGTTTCAAGCAAAACCTCCTTCAGGAAATGACTATATGGCTTAGTCTAGGCAGCCAGCATTTTTAGGATGAAAGCAAGCAGAAGAAATTCCCTCCTGTCTCATAAATGAATATTATTTCAGAAAATAACAGCCTGCTGAACAAGACAAAATAGTAACAGTAGAGAGAGCTTGGTTCATTTTTATAGGACAAACTAACTGTTCAGTAGATTTTTTTTTTTCATTTTACGTGAACCTTTCTTTGGTTCCCTCAGCACAGGAGAAAACTGATTGGATGGTCATAACACTTTCTCAATTTTAACCCAAAACTATTTGTTCACCTAAAAAGAGCAAAATTATAGCAAACTGATTTTTAAGCTTATCACTGAAAAGTAATACATATAAAAGTATGAGATAGAGTAGAGATAAACATGACTAAGTAGCCGCATAGTGGAGCCATAGAATAGCTTATGGAGTGACTAGAAGCAGTATTTAATCTTTTCTGAGAAGCTATTTCTTAAATTAATCACACAGACTTTTGGGTACAAACTCTTGTTGCTGTTTGGCAAAGATGTAGGTATAGCCTTATTTTGTTGCTCCTTTCTTACCTAAAAAAATTTAAATAGACTATAAAATCAACTATCTGAATCCATGTTCAGTTAAACAGGAGCAAACAGGTGAAATTAATGGTAATTTTTTTCCAAGCAGTTTGCAGACTGGAACTAATGAATGCTAACAATTATTGCAAGAAATATACTGTAATATCAACCTCTACCTTAGATTCTTTCTTTCAGGACACTAATAACTTATTAGTAGCTTTAGGTAAGTTAATTACTACTGTAATTTTTATGATGCCGCAAGTATAGCACTTTTTCTCTGTTTAATCATCCTAATTTCAATCTTTTCTCCTCACTCACCAGTGGGTCTCAATTGAGCAACATGCATTTTGCATCTAACAGTAGCTGTTTAATAAAGTATTTACTTGCAGCTGCTGGCTGCTGTGCAAAGTCTGAATCCTGAGGTATAGGGAAGGCCTTCATCTCTCTTTGGCTTCCACGGGATGTATGTAGATGTTCCCCTTCATGCCTGATTGATAAATAAAGTGTAAAAGGGATGGTATTGCAGCGTTTATAACATTGTTTACAGTGTTTATAACATCCTGACCAGTCCTGTAATGCCAATGAATGTTCTTTCATTTGGGTTTCTGAGGACTTGTGCATGGAGTCACGTGTATTTCAATATGCTCTCCAGGAATCCCAAGATAATTTGTTCCAGAATAAATTGCATGATTTTAACTGGGTTTTTATTTTCTTTCTAGCTATGTATGAGGAGCTGCACTTGATACTTGCATTTTGTTTTTTCAATGTGAAGTTGTAAATTAGTCTCAGATGCCTTGCAGTTTGGGCATGGAGACTCATGAACTTCTGTAAACCTTTTGATGTTCTCTGTCTGTGATTAAAGGACTATAATAAATCTACCGACAAAGAAGATGTTAAAAAGCTGAAGCTGACAGCTTCTTAAGAGCAACCTTATCATCTCTCTAAAAATATGGGCTTGCATCAAACAGACAAATATATTTTTGCTATAATTTCCCAGATTAACAGATTTTATATGGGGAACTTTACACGATGGTGTACCAAACATCCTCATCTTCTCTCACAACACCTGATGGAGTTGGAAGAGAAAATGCTTTTTCACATAAATGGAATTAATTGTGAGATCATAAAATTGTGATCAAAACCTAGCAAACTCTCCAGCACTGTTAAATGGCTGTGAGACATCTCCAGGCATGATGATGAATAAAGATGATTTGGGAAATGCTTTTCAACACTAGGTGTAGATTTAGAGGCCTAAATAAGGTCTTTCTTCTCATTTGTTCTGAAACTTCTTCAAAACAACACCTTCCAAAAAGGCCAGAGAACAACCAGGGAAGTATAAGCCAGTCAGATTCTTTTTGGTCCCTGGAAATGTCACGCAGCAAGTCCTCTCAGAGCAAATTTCTGGATGCAGGAAGGAGAGAAGGGTACTGGTAGCACTTAGCATAGATTTACCAAGGGTCAGTCATGCCTGGCCAGCCTGATTTCCACCTATGACTGTTGTAGGTCAGTTGGACAGCAGCAGATGTTATTTTCATTGAGTTTAGCAAGGCATTCAAGGTTTTTTTCCATCATATTCTAGTATTCAAGATGGGATGCTACAGTAGGAATGGACAAAGTCGGGTGGTTTGTAGTCTGAATAGATTTTTGGGTTTAAAGGGTGATCAAGTAATAACTCATCTTTACCTGGAGTTTGGCAACAAGGGAAATATCACAGCAATCTGCACTGGGACCTGTCCCAAGGATCTGTTTAGAATCTTTACCAGTGGGTGAGAGGTGGCAACAGAGACTTTTTCACCGGGTGTGCAGTGACTTCAAATTGAGCCACCACTGCCTTTCTGGGGAACCTGGAGGAATGGGCTGACAGGGACATCAAAAAATTAAGCAATGGCAAATGCAAAGTCCTTTATGAAGATCAAAGGATCCTTTGCAATAACACAGACTTGAAACTGCCCAAGGCGCAGCTCTGTGGGAAAGGCCCTGGAGGTCCTGATGGGCAGTGAGAGGGAGATGGACCAGCAGCAAACCCCGGCAACAACAATGGCCAGCAGTGGCCTGGGCTGTACGAACAGGGACAGAAAGAGAGATAAAGGGCAGTCATTACTTCCCACTACTCAGCACTCATTAGACCACATCTGATTACTGCACCCCGTTTAGTGTTCCACCTATGGAAAAACGACATTGATAAATGAAAGAGTTCGGGTGAAGGCCCCAGGGTGTTGGGGAGCCTGGGCTTGTTAAGCCTGGAGTAGCAACAGCTTTGGGGGCACCTAACAGCAGCCCCCAATGCCTATGGAGAGCTCCTTGAGGGGATGGAGATGGGCTTTTTACAGCTGTGCAGGGAGGGAGGGTAAGAAACAAAAAGAAGCTGAAACAGCGGAGTTTCAGCTTGGCTATAAGGAGAAACTTCTTTCCTATGAGGACAGTCAGATGTGCAGACTATGCAGTCTTTGGAGGTTCTCCAGACCCCACTGAAGGATCACAGATCACAGAGTTCATCTGCTCCAAGCAGAAGGCCAAACCAGTGGCCTCTTGAGGTCACTCCCAGTCTGAGCTATCCCATGGTCCTGTGACTTCTGTAGGAATGAGACCTACAGTCATGGGCTATGCCATGATATATTCAGCAAGGGATTTTCATGAGCTGTGCCATGCCACGCATGGCTAAGGGATTTCCATGGCCACGATGATGTGCTGAGGGGGTGATAGGTTATTGGGCAGAGGATGGATGACCCCTATCACTGCAATCAGCCAGGTGGAAGAAGGAGTTATGCTAAGGTTTCAGGGTCCTGTTCTGTCCCTGCACAAATGTCTGTAATCTCTCTCTTTCTTACTCTCTATATTCTTCATTTACATATAAATTGTCTGCTCCGCACAAAGACCCCATTTATGATGGCAGTAACAGAATACTTGACTACATTCTCACTTCCTCTTATAAATGTATAAACTGGCATTTGAAATCCTCCATGGTAGAGGATGATAATATGATCACCTTGCAAACAAGTCAACAGGCTTGTTTCTCTCTTCTCCCCAAAGCAGGAGCACCTCTTTTGGTAAGACTTGCACCTTTAACTGCATTGGAGTATACCTGGGAACAGATGTACGCAGTGCTATATATTTTATATTTTGCAGGTCTAGTGAATTTATCACCGGCAACCTAAAAGAATCTATAATCTGTTGCTCCAATAAACCACACTATTTGTGAATCTGTGTTTGTGAAAATTCCTGTTAAAATCAACCAGACTTACTCAGTGTTTTCATTCTTGATGTAAAATGCCACATACATACTCTATTTTCTTTTGGGTTTTTTTTGTTATGTGGGCTCAAAGCCCCACTAAAGTCAAAGTGCCCACAGCACACTCAGGGGCTTAGAAGGATAAAGGCACATTACAGCTATTTTTTTTTTTTTACCCCACATATAGTGAGGGTGTGCCATGCAAGGCAGTTCAAGGTGTGCTTCCTATCCTGGCCTCTGCTCCCTCTAACTTAAGTTACTACACCTTCTTTCGATTAGACAGATTAGTGACCATCTATACTCCTTTTCCTGCACCATCCTCTCTTTTCTGTACGTATGACTCTCTTCAGCAACAGCCTCTCAGAAAATACGTGGGATGTGCGAATTTATCCCAGTTTTGCTCTGTGTGTTCATGCTGACATTGGTACGGTTGTGCTAGAGTGATGCTGGAACAGGACTGATTTCGCCAGCGTGCTCGCAGTGAAGGGCAAAGTGGCTCTGTCACTCCTGAGAGGATCAATTGGGTCATTCATGTGCACAAAAATTTTTGAACTGGTTTGCAAACCTCATAAGCGTGAAGATACTTGCTTATGTAAGTATTTGCCAATTATGGTCCTAGGTCAGGAAGCAAAGGCAGGAAGCCTCAGGACACAACTCAGGAAACTGAAGACATACAGATTCGGAAAATGTCTTCTCTCTTTGGCAGCTTTGTTCTGATTCATCACATTGTGTTTTGTACTTCACGTAAGAAATTATGGCCATTTTGCACATGTATTTGGTGAGGAATTCTTTTTTTCTTATGACTTTTGACTTGTTTGCTACAATTTTTTTCTTCTGCTGTATAATTTCTCACCAGCTTTCTTTTCTGTTCATATCTGGTTCTTTCCATCTTTCTGAATAGGATTTGTCCCCTACTCTTTTTATGAGAGACTATTTATCATTTCCTTTGCTTATAGTTGGAATCTCTCAAAGTTTATCAATATCCTCATGTAGTCAACTGCTTAGGAGTGCATACAGCTATTCAACTGCAATCTTTCCTAGAGACATATAAAAAAAAGAATAATTACTTCTCTGGCCTTATAAATGATACCCCATAGTATAATAAGCTGAAAGTCTTTGTCTTCTGCAGCAGAAATCACAGTACATACTCATACTTAGCATGTTTAATTTTTTATCTACTATCAACTCCAAAATTAATAAGTTATTAGTAATTTTGGAGCTCCCAGGACCCTCTGGGACTTTTTCCTTTAGATATAAGCATCAGCCTCATTAATGCCTTTATAATTTATTCATGACTCTTTAATGTTCTGTTAAATTCCTCTCTACTTTCAAAGTTAGAATTAAATATGTGTATGAACCATGTTCATTTCTGACTGAGTAGAGGCCCTCCAGGAACTGATGAATTCAACATTTAGCTGATGAATGACAGTCAGTCCCTTGCAGCAAGCTCACTTATCAGTTAGATTATGAATTTCAGGGGGGGGAAATTATCAGCTGTTTTTCTTTATTGTGATCTTTCATCACCAATGTCAAAGGGTGTTGTACATCTGGTGTCAGAGAACTGATACCAGGAACGCATCTTATCTTTTAGCTTCAGTAATGAACCTTTTTCATGGTATAGCAGGACATGCAGTAGGACCCATGTTGTGTAGAATCATTAAATCTGTCGAGCTGGTAATAGAACAGATGTTATTGTTCAACCACAACTTCTCAGGCTGGATAGGAAACATCCATTGACTCTCCAGCTCCTCTGTTAAGACCAAGGTAAGAGGACATCATAAATAATTAAGGGATAAAATCTATCCAAGTAATAAAATCTTAGATTGTTCTGATTTTATTAGGTAGTACTTCTGCACACAGGCTGGAAACAAACCCTCAGCTACTGAATGCTGAAGTCGGTGCCTCTGCCTGCCAAGGATGAGGGAACAGCAGCAGAAGCACTGTAGAAACTGAAAGCTTCTGACTTCTGCATATCACAGCAGCTTGGATTTCCTGGCCAAATTTCACAGGGACCAGTCAATCCTCCTTTTGCCCTTGTGTCTAGAGACCACATTCAGTAGTCACCTCCAATGGTGAGGAGATACTGAGAAAGATGAGATATGGGAAGAGCCCTGACAGCATCTCCCTATGATCCATCTGCAGCTGCTGCAGGGAGAGCTGACACAACATCAGGGGCTGTCAGCACATGCTGCTGAGGAACAGTGGCAGGTTGCAGTTCCCCTGAGGAACAAGTTTCCCCTCTGGAGACAAGGACATGCTGCTCTGCAGTGAGAGGGGACCATAGAGATGAGGGGTCTGCTATCTCCAGCAATATAATTTCTGAAGTGCTGAAAGAAAGCAATTGCTAACAATTATCTGGGAGAAGCAGCATGTGAGTTATTGATTGATTCTTACTGTCAGGTAATCTGAGCAGAAACTTTCTGTGAGGAAAGGCCAAAGTGTCAAATACACATTTCACCATTTTCAAGAACATCTACATCAAACTGATGACGGGCAGAACTTGAGTCGCCTCACTTCATGTAATATATGCTTCCAAAGTTCAATAGCATTGTCATATAATTCAAGGGTTTGCTTCAATCACTATTCATAACTTCTGTTAGCACTGGAGTTGGGAAAATAATGAAAATATTATTCATAGAATGTATTAGTCCCCAAATTCCATGAATCTCATTGAATAAATTATTCAACTATTATTATCTCTCTCTTCCCCCTCACTCCTCCTCTCTTTCCCCAGGGATTTTCGGATGACTACCCATAAGGAGGAACAGGTGCAGATGCAGGTGTTGGCCCAAGCTGGAGATGCTGCCGCTGTCCTGTATGACCCAGGTGCATGAATGTGAACATCCAATACACAGTGTGCATGGCTCCTTCATTTAATTTTATGTGTGGGACTCAGAAAGATATTTCTGCACAAAAGCCCAAATGACGCTCGATAGGCGTAGACAACTGACTCACATCCTGAATAATATTGAAACAAATACACTTTCTTCAGAGGTAGATTGTGTCTGAGGTGGCACTTGTCACTCCCCTGCGATGGACTGGCAGCAGCAGGTTCTGCTTAGTGTCTGCAGCTAAACTGTGCTCTTGTTGCTTCTCTGAAGGTGTCATGCAAGAGAGGGGCAGTGCTTTTCCAAATTTGTTGTGGCAGTACTGAAAGCTGTGCTCTCTTATAAATGGTGTCTATTAAGATAATTTTATAAGCTCAAGGCTTAAAATTTAGACTATTTGCAGTTATTGATATTAAAGCTGAATTCTTCATGCCCTCTGATGAAGGAAGACTTAGGAGAAGGCTGGACTCTGCAGCCCCGTGTCGAAGTATCTATGGCCTTCACATGCTTGCAGCCAGGAAGGTACTTGCAACAGTGCATGCCCTGTCTGTACCTGCTGAAAGGTGGGAAAAGACCCGAGAGCCACGTGCACTTTATGAGGTAGAGTATGGGGCCTGATAAAGAGAGACCTGACCTGAACTTACCAGTACCAATTTACCACAGGGCAGCTCTGTGGCCAGGTCCCAGAACTGCTCCTCCTCTTCATCTAGACAGTCTGGGGTGTCAGGAGCTTTGGGTAGATGCTTCTTCATGGCATCTTGTACAAGGTGACATACAGACAGTTGCACCAAGTTCTGCTCTCTCTCATGGCTCAGAAGGAAGGAAAGACAGCAGGTAAAGCCTTGAGCTTATAAAATTATCTTAATAAATACCATTTATAGGTAGAGTGCTGCCAGCCTGAGGACTCAGGAACCTGCAGGAAGAAGGGGAAACCATGTTTCTTACCTGCTTTTTAGATGGTTGCTCACTTCATGGTGATCCCTGCAGCTGCTTGTAGAAGGTGCACAGGATGAATCATGTCAGCTCACCAGTGAACTCTTCAGCTGTGTCCTGTCCACATAGGATAGAGTTTGGTGAATTGCATCTTTCAGGCACAGCATGGGAAGAATTGCTCATCACGTTCACTAATTTCAGCCAAAGAAAGGAGACAACTTGTCTGGCAATGCCTTTAGTGATGAATGTCTGCAAAGCGGGCTGTAAGCACAACCCCTGGAACAGCACTTATCTTTTTACCTCGGCACGCTCTGGTTTACTTCATGCTCTAAATAAAACCTACCATGAAGCCAGTTTGAGAACCTTGTGGGTGCCTCTTCCTTCATGAGAAGAGAATTAGGTTCACCATGGTTGCAAAGTGGACTAGGGGCTGCATATGGGTCCAACGGGGAGATAAAAAACCCCTGGCTGACCTGGATGGACCACATCTGATCATGGGTGTGAATACAAAGCATCTTCTCAATCACTTTTTCCATCACAGGAGGAGGAGCAGAGCCCACGTGAACCAGTGGGGCTGCAAAGGTCAATATTTGTCTTGTAGAGCTCAGCACAAGGCACAGAGTGAAACATTTCCCCCAGCATGGCTGTCCATGCTGCTGTAGTACAAATTAAGACTGTTATAGGCTGTGGGTTTGAGACATAAATTTCTGCATGCATGCAAGACCTGCAAGGCCCAGACCACAGTCCTCCACGGCATCGCCCAGAGAAGCTCCTGGGAGGGAGCTGCAGGCATGTGCTGGTTCCATCCATCCTTGGCAAGCCATGATGGCTCTCTCCCTCTTGCAGCCTCACCCCAAGTCGTGAAACATCTCCCTGGCCTGGGACCTGCCTTCATGCTGCTTGAGGATTGCCTATGACTCGAGGAGCTCAGCTTTGTGGCTCTTGCCTTGTCCTGTGAGAGAGCTGAGGCAGCACCATGGCAGCTTGTACTCTTTCTTTTCCTGCAAGAGCTACTTTGTCCTCTGTCACAGGGGAAAAACTGCTCAGCTCAAGGGGTTTTAAGCAAATCGGGATCAAAGCAATTCTGAGATTATTTTTAATGACATATAATTAACTAGCAATCAGTGAACTGCACATGCAGGATCAATATCAGTAATATGACAGAGAAACCACAGCACTAGATAGCTATGAAATATTAATAACCACCTACAAAATTCAAAATAGACTTTACAGCTAATCCCCCAAGGCTCTAATCCCACAGTGTGCACAGCTTTGTGCACACCACCTCCTCACAGGTCACGTGGGCCACCAGCACTGTACCCCTCTCCTAGAAATGGTGGTTCCTCTACTCTCACACCCCTCCTGTGAAAAGTGGGTGCTGTCCAAGCCCACACCAGTGACAAAGACCCGCCCCAAGATCAGACACAGGCACTGCAGGTGTGCATCTCCACTACAGCATCCCATGCTGTCACTCCACCAGAACAGGATAGCACAGACTGTTTCAGTTGGAAGGGACCTACAGTAATCACCCAGTCCAACTGCCTGACCACTTCAGGGCTGAACAAAAGATAAAGAGTGTTATTAAGGGCATTGTCCAAATGCCTCTTAAACACTGACAGGTTTGGAACACTGACCACCTCTCCAGGTAGCCTGGTTCAGTGTTTGACCACCCTTCTGGTGAAGAAATGCTTCCTAATGTTCAGTATGAAGCTCTTCTGGTGCAACTTTGAACCATACACAAACACCCTGCCACTGAATACCAGGGAGAAGAGCTCAGCACCTCCCTCTCCACTTCCCCTCCTCAGGAAGCTGTGGAGAGCAATGAGGTTGCCTCTCAGTCCCCTTTTCTCCAACTAGACAAGCTCCAAGTCCTGAGCTGCTCCTCACAGGACATTCCTTGCAGCCCTTTCACCTGCTTTGCTGCCGTCCTCTGGATGCATTCAAGTGCTTTCAGATCCTTCTTAAACTGTGGGGGTGAAACTGCGTATGGTCCTTGAGGTGAGGCTGCACCAGTGCTGAACACAGTGGCATCTTTGCCTGGCTGGACATCCTGTGCCTGATGCACCCCAGGATGGGCTTTGCCCCAGGATGGGATTTGCCCTGCTGCCTGCCAGGACTCACTGCTGACTCACACTGAGCTGCTGCCCACCAGCACCCTCAGGCCTCTCTCTGAAGGGCTGCTCTCCAGCCACTCCTCTCCCAGTTTATACGTGTGTCTGGCAGTAGTCTGTCATAGGTGAAGGAACCAGCATTTGGACTTGCTAAATTTCATGCCATTAATCATAACCCAATGCTCCAACATATCTAGCTCCCTCTGCAGGGCCTCCTGTCCCCCGAGAGAGTCAGCAGCACCTCCCAGTTTGGTTTTATCAGCAAACTTGCTAATGGTGTATTCAGCTCCTGCATCCAGATCATTGATAAATATATTGAACAGAACTTGCTCTACAGTTGAGTCCCAAGGAGCAACACTGGTGACCAGTGGCCAGCCAGATGTACCCCCAGTCAGTAGAACACTTTGAGCTCTGCCCTTCAGACAGTTCTTCACTCAGCACACCACAAACTCACTCATTCCACAGCTAGACAACTTGTCCAGAAGGATGCTGTGAGGTACAGTATCAAGAGTTGTACTAAAATCCAGAAAAACTACATCCACTGCCTTCCCTTCATCCACCAGGCTTCTCTGTCTCCTTTTCTGCCATCTCTTCTCACTGGCATGGAGACCTACCTTGCCTCTCTGCCTTTTCCTCATACCCAAACTGACCAAGCTCTGTTTGTCCACAGCCACATTGTGCCATCATCTTCATGTCTTTAGACCCTGGTCCTGTTTCTTCTTTTCCTTTTTTGGGAAGGATTTGGTCATAACTATATAAAGGGCAGGACTGAGCTAAGTATATCACACCCCTGTAAGTCATCCAAAAATACTTTCCCTTTCCAGATTCACAGTCTCCCAGATTTCACAGAAAACAAGGTAGACTCCTGTTCATTTTTGCCCAGAACATCCTCTTTGAAGTTGTAGAAGAAATTGGAAATGCTCTTGAAAAAATTTTCTGCCACAGTCAGAGACCAGAGACATACGGGCAGAAAAGCACCATCAAGATTTGGCAAGCTCAGTCAGTTCCTGTGTTTTCTCTTCTCTTGGACTCTTAGGGGGAGGGCCTTTAACTCCCATTCCTTCAGATCAGGCTGATTTTCAGAGGGTATTTTTGTAGTGTGTGTGTGTATGTTGTGTATGTCTGTGTGCATGTGTTTGCTTTCCTGTGATGACTGCTGTAAATGTAGAGTTAAAGAACCAGGATTACCATTCAGTCATATACTGCTAGGCATTTGACTGCAAACACACACAGTCTGCATTTCTCATCAATACTTTCTAGTATGTTTTCTTATTCTTATTCCCAACCATGTGCCTTAATGTACTTTTTCTTTTTCATTGTTTTTTTGAGCAAATTCCCAAATGTATATGATTAGGATGAAATCGAATTAGGCAGCAACAGTAAACTGAAGATACAAATAGTCCTCAGTTTGTCATTTATAAGAGATGAGGATTATTTTTTGAAGTGGTACCCAGTGAACGGTCAATTCTCAATTAACATTGTTAGGAGAAAATGCTGAGTATTGCCATATGGCTTGGTTTGTATACATACGTCAGGGAATGGCCTTTCGGTAGGTCTCTGCACCAAAAGGTGTTTGCTTTACAGCCTACTGCTCTTCCCCCAGTTTCCAGTCAAGCAGAAGACCATTCAAAAGACAGTTTTTGAGCTTATCCTATTTTTGGAGGGTGTCGTACAGTTTGACACAATTTGTATTTAAAGGGGATGGCTATCTCCTATTTGCGTAAGTGAACACTGTGTGATGTACGTGGCCTCCTGCAGCAGATGTGTGACTAAATCCCGTGTGCATTGTCACCGACTAGGTAGGCAGGCAGCACTGGAGACGGCTGCTGCTGCCTTTTATTATCAGTTGCAATGGGTAAGTTTTGTGAAGCATGTTCACACTGCAGCTGAGACATCTACCTACCTTTCTCTCTCTTTTTATTTCCACCTATCTGACCGTCCTTTCTGAAAGACCTCCAGCCCTTATCCCAGTCCTGCTCCTGGGAAGCATTAATTATCTACGGATAGTTTGGAAGCAGCATAGCAGATTCTGAGCAGCATATTTGGCATGGGCGGCTCAAAGGTGGTGAAGGTACTGTGGTGCCAGAGAGTCATCGAATTGTTTAGGTTGAAAAAGACCTTCAAAATTATTGAGTCCAACCATTAACCCAGCACTGCCAGGTCCACCACTGAACCAAGTCTCCAAGTGCCACATCTACATGTTTTTTAAATACCTCCTGGGATGGTGCCTCCACCGCTTCTTTGAGCAGTCTATTTCAAGGCCTGACAACCCTTTCCATGAAGAATTTTTCCCTGGTATCCAATCAAAACCTCCCCTGGTGCATCCTGAGGCTGTTTCCACTTGTCCTGTCACTTATTACCTGAGAGAAGAGATCAAACCCCACCTGGCTACACTCTCCTTTCAGGCAGTTGTAGAGTGACAAGGTTCCCCCTGAGCCTCCTTTCCTCCAGGCTAAACACCCCCAGCTCCCTCAGCTGCTCCTCACAGGACTTGTGTCCAGACCCTTCCCCAGCTCTGCTGCCCTTCTCTGGACACTCTCCAGCCCCTCAATGTCTTTCTTGCAGTGAGGGGCCCAGAACTGAACACAAGATTCGAGGTGTGGCCTCACCAGTGCCGAGTACAGGGGGACGGTCACTGCCCTGGTCCTGCTGGCCACACCATTGCTGATCCAGGCCAGGATAGCATTGGCCTTCTTGGCTACACACTGGGTCATGTTCAGCTGCTGTTGACCAGCACCCCCAGGTCCTTCCCAGCCACTGCCCCCATCCTGTAGCACTGCCTGGGGTTGTTGTGACCCAAGTGCATGACCCAGCACTTGGCCTTGTTGAACCTCATACAATTGGCCCTGGCCCTTTGATCCAGCCTGCCAAGATTCCTCTGCAGACCCTTCCTGCCCTCCAGCAGATCAACATCCCTGACAAGCTTGGTGTCATTTACAAATTTACTGGGTGTGCACTTGATCTTCTCATCCAGATCATCAATACAGGTATTAAAAATCACCCCTCACCCTCCCATGCCCAGAGCCTAGGCCCCTTTACCTCCTTCTCCTCTTCCTTTATAAAGGTCTTCTTCAGCTGTGAGGATAGTCTGAGTGCCATTCCTCTCCTGAATGAAAGCCCATTACTTCATGCAGTCAGGGACAGCTCAGGCAAGAAAGAGGGTTTCAGTTATTATTCATTTTTCCTTTCTTCCACTGCAGCAGGAAAATCCTATCAAAAGGAAGTTGATTATTTAAATGCCTCCTCCATTTGAATTGCTCATTCAGAGCTGTTTCTTACACCTCAGTCACCCTGAGGTTTTTCCTGCTTTAAGCAAACCTGTCATGGTTTTATATTATTTACCAAATAATGCTGCTGCTGACTACAAATTTATTAAAGAGGTACTGAAGACAAAGAAGCTTCTGTATTAGAATACAATTTTAGTCTGCACTGGCTTGAAAATGTATTGTGCTGAAGATAATCGCAAGGAGGGCAATTATAGAAACTGAAGAGGATCAAACAGAGTAATAGGAAAATAAAAGGAAACCTGCATTCTCTATACACTACTCCCTATGCATGTGAATGGTTCCCTTTTATCTTATTTTTAAAGACATTTCAAATTACACAGTAATTACAAATTCAAAAGGATTTTTTTGCACAAAGTGATCTGTTGTTAGCCACTCTCCTGAGTAACATTGGAGCAGCTTCCCAAGGCTTGCAAGTTAATTTATCTATCTCTGCAAACACAGGATAAGTTTGTACAGGATATGGTGTAGTTCTTTTTGGACTCAGGTCTTGATCCTGAGACTTCTGCATGGATGGGAAGAGATGATCAAAGTGGCTCTTTCTGGTTTTATTGTCTATGACAAGATATAAATAATATCTTGGGCAGAAAGTTGATTGATCTGAATATTACTAAGTATCATTGTAATTTCAATCACTAGTCAACTGACTGAGAGTGCAGTGAAGTGTCAGGATAATTACTTGAGTTAGTTATCACTTCTAGCTGCCCTAGAAGATTTGTCCTACCACCTAGGATGAAAAATCACTGCTAGTGATTATGGCATGACTTTGGGAGGTGCAAAAAGTTGGATTGGTGCCCAAGGAATGTACGTAGTGGCAGCTGCAGAAACGCTGCGTGAGGAAAGGTGATTAATAGGCATAGGAAGAGCCTTCAGTTTAGATCTGAATCAATTCCACTTAAAACCTGTAGGCAAGAAGGGAAGCCTGTGAAGCACACAGAACTGCATTTCCTTGTAGAACTTGCATATGGAGACTTCTAAGGGTACATGTCTATGTCTTACTAGAATTTGGTACAACTGGATGATCAGAGCAGAGAGGCAATCACAGATGCCATTTCATTGTCAGCCTCTTCAGGGAGAATTCCACTTCAAAATTCACCTGGAAACAAAAGTTTTTCCATTTGCTTCATTGGGCCAAAGCCCAGTTGTGCACTGAGAGCCAGTGAAAGGGAGCAGGGCTGCCCGTGTGCCCTGTCCAGGTTGAGATTTAAGAGTCCCTAAGTCATCCTACTAAAATCATCCCTGTGTACTGCATTTGTAGTTAAATTCTTCCACGCTGCTCTGAAAAATTCTGCTATATATTTTCTTTGCAGCTTCTAGCAGACTGCTTTTCTTTGTTTGTGTGAGGATTTACAAGAAGTATTTTCTCACTGTTATGCTGCTGTCCAACACAATATTTACCAAATAAAAGTCATCATAACAAAATGCCAATCTTGCACCTTGCAACTTTTACCTTGCTCATTTGTCAGTGAGGTCAGTGCATAACTAGAGCCTCTTGAAGCTCACATCGAGTCTTGAGACTCACTTCCATGGCCTTTGAGGTGCCTAAAAAGTTGAATTTGGCCCTCATTTTTTTTTCCTTTGTCATTCTCAATCAGGTTCAAGGATCAACTTTTTGGAGTATTATATTCCATGAAATTGAAATGCCAAGAAGTTTCTGTTCAGGAAGTCTCTCCCTCTGTCTGTTTCTGGAAGCACATTTGTGTGTCATATGTGCCAATTTATAGACATCTTAGAACACATCGTTAACAGAAAATAATACTGCAAGAGAGAGAAACCATTGTTTATCATACCTGTATACCTTGTAAGGTAGACAAATTAATCACCTAAACAAGCAAAAATTTGAATGGCGGGCTTACATTGATTTCATAAATGAGTGTCTCATGATCCATTTTGAATGATGTTTTTGTGCTTCTGATCACACGAAAAATGGATGTCCTTTATTTCTTCTATGATACAGGACAGTGTCTCTTGGAAGGTCATTGGGGATTATACAGAACATGATTATATGCCCATAGTAAACAGTGTACAGCAGGCATGAATGCAGGATGAAGAGCTTTCCCTGTGTTCAACTCCACTGAATGGGATGTCCCACCAGCTGCTGTGACCCACAATGCCTTTGCAAGCAACAGAGATAGCTTCTGTTTGGCTGATGAAACATTCTCTTTCACACTTCCCTGAAATAAAGTGTGTGAAAGAAAAATATAGGAGAAAGATAAAGAGAAACACGAACTTTCCATTTTCATTTGTGTTCAACTGATTTATGTTGCCTTGTTTCTAATATTTCTTCCATTGCTAGGAACCAGCTCTAACTGCGTGGCTACTTCCTGGGAGTAATGATCAAACCAGACGTGCTTGTACAAGAGACAGATTTGGTGTCTTCACTCACTGTAAATGTCTGTGTTGGTCTGGATATACACTCCTATGCATCAAAGCCTTCTGGGCAGAATTGAGTTTGAAGATATAAAAGTCTTCTGTTATATTAATACCACCAGTCATTAATTAGGAAGATATTTTTCTCTTTAAAGAAGAGGATCAGAAACATGTTGCAAGCTTTTGCCAGCTTACGCTCTTTATGCAGGGTCTTATTCAGTGTGATTTAGTTTACAGGGTCTCTGTGTTTCTTTCATCATCATCAATTATTCATGTTTATGCTGTAAAGAACAAATTGTAAAATGTATCTTTTGTCACAGAAATCTTGACAGTGAGCAGGCAACCGTACACTAAGAATCCTTTCTGACAGCCTGATATTGCCGTTTCGCTCTATCGCATGTTGCCTCCTAATTTACACGTGGTTTATTTGCTTGAGACAGAGGCCTTTGGTATTTGTTTTTATACAGTACCTAACACAATGAGGTGATGGTCACACTGAAGACAGAGGCATTATACCATGCTCTGATTGGAGAAAGGGGGGAGAAAATTAATTGGTACTGTTTTGCTGGGATTGCATCTGTCTGACTTCCCAATGACTCACTTCATTAGGAAATGAGACACTATGAATATATACGCACTTGGATTACTAGAGGATGGGTTAGCAGCTAGATATGTACCAAAGATTCTTACTGGCTCTGGATCATAGCAGCTGAGCCTGATTTATTATCACTAAGCAAGATGCCAAGAGATGATAATGATTTATTGGGAGCTGGAGACATACAGAGGAGTGAAGAAATAGTATTATGCTTCTCAAGATATGTTGTGTGTGAATGTATTTGTGAGTTGCCTTTGAGCATTCTTGTTGCAGTGAGGTATCTTTGTTGACATAAAATATTCAGGATAGAATTGGACACTTAAAAGATTACTCTAAATGTGTTTTAAAAGAAAGCAGCAGAAAATCAGTAGGGAAAGCATTTGATTCTTTCCTCTCTCCCTCTCTGTATGACAGAAGAGTGATCTGTGCACAGCTGTTATACCTTTGCTGCCTTTGATGCCAGGCTAGCAGCAGAGGAACTCCAGAGTCATGTTTCTGGAGACCACCAAAGGCCAGTTTGTGTTTAGTTGTACTCATCACCAGTTCTCTCAGATGTGCTTTGAAGGCCCAGGCATTCTGCGCAGAGCCAGGACCGTGGAGATGTGAGCACCAAACCGCACAGCTATGGCTTAATCAGGCTTTGAATAGAAATGTTCAGACTCAAGGAAAAGCTTTTACAAGGTCACTTAGTTGGACAGTGGTTGGCCATAATACTGTTGGCAGAGGACAGTGGTTGACCACTGTCTTCAGCCTTTCCTGGTAGACATGCTTATCTGGAGAGGCTCTTGGAGCCCACTTTTTTAGAAAACAAGAATCCTCAGCTGACTCAGGGCATACATTAACAGTCCAATGGATGTGTGTCTTCCGTGCTGTCTCTTATTCTGTGTTCTCTGTCCTATGCTAAGAAATAAATACAGTGATCAAATGCCTGTAACACTGCAAAAGTAAGCTGGGAAGAAGTCATAAAAATAGCAGAAATTTCTCCTTTTCTCTACCGCTTTGTCCTGAAGTCAGTGCAGGGATGTTCACAAACCACATCCTTCCATTTGTGATGTCTGACACAGCCATTAATCACAGCTCAAATGAAAAAAAACCAAAACTACAAACAAATACAAAAACCAACACAAAACACAAAGATCCACAGGGGTTTTCTCCTGTGATTTCTAAAGCTTTGCCAACACCCTGTGCAGTTCTGCCATCTGCACTGTAGATTGTGTCTACATGTGTCACTGCGCCAATGACAGGGCAAACGTACATCATCTGTGGTGCCACTGAAAAAGGAGGAATTAGTGCACACCTGCAACATATTCTGAGTCAGGCACGTAAAACTCTGAACACAACAAAATGGTGGTGAAAATGTTGATCAGTTATTTTGTGGAAATGTGACTTACATGCCAAATTCATCTGGTGACTAGCATCACCCCTCCTCTCAGGAAGGAAGGCTTCAGAGTATTTTTCAGATTTGGTTAATAATTTATTTGGCATCTGGAAGTCACAGCAAAACAGCTCATATGGAAAGGAAGGATGTAAATTGTCTGCCTCTCCCAGGCACTACTAGGTTATTATGCACAGCTAGAATACTATTTGTAGAATATTTGTGTATTTAATATTTTAAAGACCAGCTCTGGCACTTGGGTTGATTTCAGCATTCTCGAGGCTGTGTCTATACTACAAATATTGTCATCTGGAAGACGTGCTCTCATTGCCAACTGAACCGGCCAGAAGAGGATTTTAATATGCGAGGAAGCAGGCACTAGAATAAGGGGAGATTAATGTGAGCTTAGTGCCTTTTGAATGAAGGTTGTCATCCATGGAAGACAAGGGGAACGTTTCCAAGCTGAGTCTGCCTACTGTAAACAGTGCATTGCTGGAGTTCAGGTCGGAGCACATTTAATGGAAGAAAGTTGCTTATAGATTTTACAGCTGTACGTGTGATATATTTCTGTCTTTCTGCATCTATCACTCAGTGATGACCTCAACCAGGTTGTTACAGCTCCCTGATTGTCTTCTAGGAATTCACGTGATAGTATAACGCAGTATTTTATCCTACTTACAGTGCCATGCTACTTACTTGCTGTATGATATCTGCAGTATTTCTGCTCAGAGTTGTAATTCTATTTACCATCTGTGGGAGACCAAAGTGTTAATGGTTAATGACTCAAACAATGGGCCACGTGGGAGGCAGTAGGTGCTTTGCTGAGGCCAGGTTTGCACCTCCCTGAAACTGCAACCCAAGGGGAGGAGGAGAGTTTTTTGGCTGCGGTGGTGAAACCCCTGATCCCCATAAGACAGAGGCAGGGAACACCCATAACCTGAGGCTACAAGGTGGATTTTGAGCCAGATAAGGGAAGAGGCAGGTAAGAAACAGATCCTGTGGAGGCTGGATAATGCTTTTTGTCATGCCAATGTACTCCCTTACATAACTGGCTCAGGACTAAAACTTTCCCCTGTGCTCCTGGGAAGGTACGGGGACATTCACATACAGGCCTGATGGTGTTCATCCCTTCTGATGGGGCATAACTGGCTCAACTACACTGACACAAGAGGCAGCTGTCATGCCTTAGAAAGTGTCATAAACCATCTAAGATCCCCAAAATGCCCTCAGACTCATTCCTGGGGTCTTCCACCAGACAACGGAGCACGACCCACAGCGTTGCAATAGTGTTAAACCACCGGCTCACCCTCTCCAGGGAAGGTACCTTATCATTGCCACCTTGCGTGGACATATATTAACCCATCAAACTTTGTGTTTCCCAGGCTTCCCCCACTCCAAAGGGATCGAGACTGAGACCAGCACCTCGACGAAAGGATATAGAAATTGCAGCAATCAAGTCTTATCACTGGATCCACAGATGGTGATATCTTCCTACTCTTATCCCTCCTTTCTCTTTCTTTCTTTTCCTTATGTACGTTCTTAAGCGTTATCTTTATTCTTTTATATTGCTATATTACTATAAATAATAACCAAAATGGCTACATACCTCCTTTCCATTGCAACCAAGTTGTTCTAAAAGAAACCCTACGCATATATATATATACATATTTCTAAACACCAATCATTTGGCGTTGTTTCACTCTAATCTGCCCCAAGGAAGAACCTGAGTTACCCTCTCTTTTGGGGGCAAGTGTTAACACCAAACACAGATTCTTAAGAGCTGCTAGAAGGTCTCATTGTCTTATCAAGAGGTTTTAATAGAGGAGGACATTTAATCAACTGAAAAGAGAAAGAAAACCGCTAAATGCTGAGTCATATGCAAGCTACAATTAATTTTTTTTCCTTTTTAAGAGATCGAAGTTGCTGTAGCTGAAAAGCTTTAGCTGCTGTGCTCATTCTTGGCTTTCACAACCACAACATTCAAAGACTGCATAAGTCTATATGTCTAAATCTACAACTTGACCTACAACAGCAGCAGAAACCAAATATTCTCTTCTGTTTATTTGACCCTGTCATGTGGACAATACCCTCATTACTATTGTTAACCACTTTCAGGGGATAGCATCCACTGTGTCTAATCCAGACCAACTTTCCTCCAAGTTACATTCTGCACATACGCAGTCCAAGATACTGGAGAACAATTTGGCTGGGGTGGGAGGATGGACTAGATGACCTCCCAAATTCCCTGTGAAGGTTTTCCCAAATTCCCTGTGAAGGTTTGGTGTGCAAGGGTGGTGGCTGGGGACAGCGCTGATCTGCATGACAGAGTGTCCAGACGTGGCTATGCTGTACCTTGCAATGGCAGTCTTAAGAATGTGAACTACAGATGCCTAAACAAGCATGGGGACCCTAGGCAATACCCCAGAAGCAGAGATGACAAAGATGGGAAAGGAAACAGAGATGAGCAGTGAGTTTGTGGCAGAGTCAAGATTTACCGAGCAATCTGGTTGCTGTTTCTTTACCATGCCTCTCCTGGCTAATTTGACAGCTGAAATGAAATTGCCGGTGAGAAAAGCAGTGCGAGCATGCACAATGTGCTGTGATTAGAAAGGGCACTGCTGGGGAGACGAGCATCGGATCAGCCAAGCGGAAGTTTTCTGTGTATTCCCTCTGCCTTTTCCCCTGAGAGGTGCTTGCCTTTTATTCTCAGCTCCTTTGCTTTCAGTTCTGTTGTTGCAACTTGCACCTCCTCTCTAAAACGTAAAATGTCTCTTTCAGTGTGATGGAGGCAAAGGAAGCTGATGTTCCTTCTGCTCCTAGGAGGATAAAAATGCCACAGCACTGATTCTGCATGTCAGGGAGGGGACAATCCAGCTCTCAATAGCCAAAATAAGGAATACAGGTACTGAAATTTTTGGGATCACTAGTTATCAATAATTTTTCCACAAAATTCTCCCCATACAGAATATAAATTCCCCATAAAAAAGATTACTGCTTGTTGACACTTGGTCACATTTGTAAGTCATCTCTCAGTAGCTGACTCAAACCAGTGCTAGAGTCATTTAACCTTGAATACAACAGAAGGTACTGGCTTTTCGGTATCTTACTCTGCTTTAAGAAAAAAAAATCCAAAGGCTTTTCCTGACGAATCAGAGGCAGTGTGGGCTTTCCCATCACTTGCTGTAACTGTTTAGGAGCATGAACTTGAGTTGTAGAGCTCTGGAAGGAGTAATAAGGTTTGAGCATAGGTTCCCTGAGCCATTTTGCTTTGGCAGAACTGAGAGGTCCTAAGCAAAAATGCCTTCCTTACTGTGGATGTCCTGGTTCTGGCCAGGACTCCTAAACCATGACATAGAGGGAGCAAACGGGGCTGGGTAGCAGATCCACAACAGTTTGGTGGCATATTCGTTCTCTGCTGTCCCTATGGTGCAGCTGGGAATCCCAGTCAATGGCCAGGATTTGGTATCCCTGACTCAAAGGGGTCTCATGTGCTGCCTAGGGTCAGCTCATCTCCTTGTTGCGTTTTAGGAGTTCCCTCACCTATTTAAGTTGTCCTGTGCTTAGGAACAATAACTGGGCTTGCAATGGAGCAATTGAGGCTTCCTGCACCTTGTCCCTCCCCAGTGCATTGGCTGGGCGCAGATGTGAATTAATCTCATGAAAAATCCTGCTGTATCTGAGGGGAAAAAAGGAACTAACCCTGAAGAATGGGCAACCTGCAAGGGCACACATATTCAACAGTGTTGTGCATCCAGCAATGCCTGGACAGTCAGTGGGAAAAACAGGAGGAATTTGTTTAGATTAACATTTAAAAGCACAAAGTTGAAAAAACAAAACCTGTCTCTGTTCTGTTAAGCTTCCAAATTTCTCTTTTTTGGGGGGGCAGAACTTAGGAAAGAAGATCAGGTCTTGTAACTCCTTCAGCCTGATGAAGGATGAGCTATATTTCAAAGCAGACTTTCAGAAGCTGCAACCACACCAGTGATTGTCTGTATATAAATCCCCAATAAATATTTTCAGGACGAGAGGCACAGTTCAGAAGTTATGAAGAGGGACAACACCCTGTAAAGCACCAAGAAGCAAGCAAGCAAGCAGATACAGCAGAAAATGCAATTAAAGTAAAGACAGCTTTGAAAAGAAAAGACCTTACAAGCCAGGGTTACTTTAGCCTGCAGTAAGGGAAGATTAATAATGAACGTAGATTGCTCAAATGAATCATATCATAATGGATGCCCTGAATGTCTTGTGGTGGATGGCTAGACAGAATTTAGAGCCATGAACACTGGTGATTGAACTGGCATACAAAACAGGTAGGAAGGAGGTTTCGGTCAGAGAAGGGCACAGGCAGCATCTGTCAGTAGGAGGGCAAAACTCACCCCCTGGAGAACAGCCATAGGCTCCAACCTGGGATACGGGGGAGGAAACCAACAAAAAGAGAATAGTCAATGCTCGGACAAGGGCAGCCACATCAGGCTGCACAGAGACTGATGGATGTGCTCAGGAGCAATCTTTATCACCTGGAGCTTCACTGTGGGTAGTTGCGGTTATATTGGATTAGGAGCTTGCTCAAAACTGCTTTTCTGCCCTGTGGTCTGCTCAACCCAAACAACATTTTGAATTTGCAGTTTGGGTAGAAGCATGAGCATTTCACACCGATTCACTGTAGACAGAGATAAGACTATTAATAGGTGTTTTGTATATAATATTGTTTTCCTGATACAGCAGTGGCTCTTCAATCTACTGGCTAAGGTAGCAGAGTTTGCTACCTGGCACCTGATAAATGCAGTGTCTGTGTCCCTGGGGCATCTGCCACTATGTAAATTCAGTGCAAGCTGTTGAAACTTTGCTAAGTGGTGAACAAATGTCATATAGGGCTGGCTGGCTGGACCAGAGCAGCCACAGAAGTTCAGAAACTCCCCCCTCCCACCACACGCCCCTACCATTGCCAGTTTCTTCTCTCACGTCTCTCTTCCCCAGGCCATGAAAAGTCTAGCTGGCCCACTGGGAAAAAAGTCAGAGCCTCTGAAAGTGGTAAGAACTAAAAAAAAAACCAAAACAAAACAAAACAAAAAAAACCAAAAAAAACAAAAAAAAACACAAGAGTTTTTCCTGCACTGATGATAGGCACAATCTGAAAAAAAAAATAAACCAACCAAAAAGGCCCCCAAAAAAGAAAGAAAACAAAACAAAAAACCAACCCAAAGAAACCCAACCCAACAAAAACAACCTAAAGCAGCAACAACAACAAAACAAACAGAGAGAAAGTGCCTCTCATTACCCTCCTTGCTGGATAGAAGAAAAGCTAATTAAAAAAGCAGCGGGAGAAGGGGGTGTGACACAAAATTGCACTGCACAAAGAAGGATCTCTTTCTTCTTTTTTTGCCAGATTTTGTATATATTTTCAAGTCCTACCCAGCAGAAGCTGTAGGGTACAAGCTCAAATAAGCTCCTAGACATGGGAGCAGTGTTTCTGCAAGTGTGAGGAAATGGTGACATTCCCAGCTGCACCACGACTGGTCTTCCCCTCCTGACTGAGACATAACCTGCCGGCCACTGTAGCCATTGTTAATGGGGAAAGCAGCTTAAAAAGGGAGGAGAGTGTATCATCAGTGTTTGGATGCCATTCCAGTCACTTAAAATGACAACAAACTCACAAAGTTGGACAGCTCACCATGGGCCTCCTTTATCTGGTACCTGTGTCAGCACACCACAGGGGCAGAGGAAAAAAGGGAACGGGGAGGGAGGGAGGAAGGAAGGAAGGAAGGAATTACTGTACTAAAGACATGGGAACTGTGTGTTAAACAGTATCATAAATACACCAGTAAATAGCATTATTATTGTCAACCCATTGCCCAAACAGGTTCTATGATTAACAGCAAAAATTTACCAGTTAAATATGGTTGCATCAATTTCCCTGTGAAAAACTGCCACATACACTAGAGCTGTATGACCGAAGTCTCACTGTGGTAACACATGTGAAGTAAACTCATCCCTTAAAATTAATTCTTAGTCTGATACAGCCTTCACTTCAGGCATTGACGCTTTGTCACATGTGCTATATCAAAGGTATGAAACAAAAGAGCAGCTGGAAATTAATGGAAAGTCTGAAAACTTTGCTCTGAAAAGCAACTCTACCAGACTACACATTTCTATATTCAGCAGATCTGCATCGATGTCAGTCAGATCCTCTCTTGAGTGATTAAAACAAGCTCTCCCTTACCAAACTGCTGACACAGACCATAAAAATATTTACATATGCAGAAGGAGAAGAATTTATTCATTATGTTTCTGCTGTGATTAGGACTGCAATAGGAGCTGACCACTCAAATATTCTCCTCCAAATAATCAAGGTCTGAGACTTGTTTATAATTAAGAGCACCTTTCATTTTATATATATCAGGGCTGTGCAGCAGCACAGGAGATGCTTTCCAGGTATCACTCCAGGCCACTATCTTTTCCACAGAAGCAAAAAAGTCCATTTTCCTCAGTGGAAAAGACAGCAGTGCTGGCAAGGACAAACATGCAGCAAACTGTCTCACACAGATCATAAGTCTTTATTTGTCTTCAGCTCTGCTTGCCAGAGCAAGTGGATTTCACATCTTTAAAAGCCCTTTGCTTCGGTTATCATTTATAACCCTGGATATATTTACAGGTTTCCTTACTCCTTCTGTCTGTGCTTTAAATGAATTTATTCCTGTGCTTCTTCATTTCTTTCGTTTCACTCCTCCCCAAATCTTCCCCTTCAGCATGCTTGTCCTGAGGAGACATCCATCTGGGGGAGAAACCCTTGTCTGATTTTACGAGGCTATTTTGACTGTATAAACAGTCTCTGCAAGTATTAGTGTGTTCACCATGTCCTATTTTATTGGGGTTTTGATGCTTAGAGCTGGGCTTCCACATCCCCTTTTGGAAGCCTAATATGGAGTCTGAATTTCAAGCTTGTAAACCATGTAAACATATCTCTTTATAGATTTCACTGAGATCTGAAATAAAGTCCCAGAAGCATGGTCAGATAGAATAGAATATTCCAGCATCATCTAGTCCAACCGTTAACCCAGCCAAGTCCCACAAAACCCTGTCCCTCAGTGCCACATCTACACATCTTTTAAATACCTCCAGGGACGGTGACTCAAAGCTCTGTTGCCCTTCTCTGGACACGCTCCAGCCCCTCAATGTCTTTCTTGCAGTGAGGGGCCCAGAACTGAACACAGGATTCGAGGTGTGGCCTCACCAGTGCCGAGTACAGGGGGACGGTCACTGCCCTGGTCCTGCTGGCCACACCATTGCTGATCCAGGCCAGGATGCTCAGCAGAGGTATAATAGATCAGATTTTACCTCGGTCTCATTTCTCGGTCTGAATCATGTAACTGTAGCAGCAAAACACTGCAGTAGGGCCTCTGCGAGCCTCCTAGCTATAAAAAACCCTAGATGATATCTATTAGTGTTGCTATAGAGCCAGGGTAGCATTTTAGGATTTAAAGAGATATGTGATATCACAGATCTTTTCTGTCTGCCTTAGAAAGAGATATGGACAATAGTGAGCTGGAGCCCATTTCCAGAGATGGGAAGGGTTAGGGACACGAGGCTGAGGAACACGCTGATGCCTCTTTGTTAGCCTTGGGATTTTACTACAACTGTTCGGCAGCACCTTATACTGAGGAAAGATGAAAACCCCAGGATTCAGGAGATGGGTTTCCCACCAGGAGAGGCTGTGGAGGGTTGCTGGACGCGTACACAAGTCCTGCCTTAACAAAGTGCTGCCTAGCTCTCAATATCAGAAGAGAGACCCTACTCAGCTGTGGCAGAGCTGCACACCAAGTAATTCCCTGGGAACACTGTCTCTAAGCAGAGGGTAGTCAGGCAGAAAGGAAAGAAGGGATAAAAGAGATGAGAAAGGTCACTGAGT
This sequence comes from Cnemophilus loriae, assembly GCA_013397755.1. Classification (NCBI taxonomy): domain Eukaryota; kingdom Metazoa; phylum Chordata; class Aves; order Passeriformes; family Corvidae; genus Cnemophilus; species Cnemophilus loriae. The sequence goes on along the minus strand of VZTF01002837.1, from coordinate 1,844,327 downwards.
GTATGAAAACCAGTGCTTTTTTACACACGGGATTTGCATGTCCCAGAAACAGACAATGTCTAATGAGGCAACCCAAAGGCTGATCAGGGGACTGAAGCAGTGGTTGAACTTTTAATTACCCATCACAGAGGTAGATTCTTTCACCTCCACGGCAAACATAACTGTCCTTTTTCTCATATGGCAGTAAGGCTGAGCTTAATACTCTAGTTGCTGAATTACTTTATTTGGCTTTGTTGCTTTTACATTGTCAAGACTTTATTTCTTCTGTTCAGCAGCACGTGCTCCTCACCTTGTTGCGTGCTGTACTAATCAAGCTTTTATTATGTATTTTTAGATCCTCTGCAGTGTGCAAAGATCTGCGGGGCTCTTTTAGCCCAGAATATCAATAAAGCTTATTGCCAATGCTCCTGGTAGAGGTACTGCATCTACTTACCCTGGTCGTCCCTTGGAAAAATTAAATTGTTGCAGTGTGAGGGCAAGGTTCAAGGTCCACTGCATATGAAAATAGAATTGATTACTCCCAATGAACAGAGGCTTGCAGCTCTTAAGAACATTATACGATAAATATGTTGGCACACACAATGCATTTGGCATACTAAGTAGTTTACTGAACTACTCTCTGCAGCATATTTTAATGAAATGCTGACAGTTTGGCATCTTATTGGATAACTGTATTCAGTGGCATTGGTCACAAATGGAAGGCATACAAAATATTCTGTAAGGTGGCAGCTCCACCACCACTTTCTGCTCTGTGTTACTACACTCCGGGAATTTATCAGAGCCAGCAATTAGAAATCAATAATGAGCACATGGTTTCCTCCAGTTCGCATCTAGAAATTTCTGCCTCTAGGCACCCCTACCCCCCTCAAAAAAAAAAAAAAAAAATCTATGCAAAGTATATTTCCTAAAGAACTTGGCTTAATTTGCTAAAGGGATGCCATAAGCATCCCATGTTAGACAAGGTGTGAGAAAAAACAAGTTACTGATGGAGAGGCTCTGCCTCTCCGTGGTGTCCTGCCCTGCTGGCTAGTGCACAAGGCAATGTGGCCAAAGAGGTGGGGAGCCACAAGGGCCATTCCTGTCTCCAGCAATCTCCGAGGTATCGACAACACTGGCACAGAATCTGGAACTGGCTCTACTGCTCCGCTGCTTTTCTGTCTCTTTTTTTTTTTTCTGTGCCTGAGGAGAGGGTTTACTTATGATAACAATATTTTAAAAACCCTTTAATCGCAGGTAGGATTTTTTTTAGCTGAAATAGTTTCACAGTGGGAGTAATCAAATTTTACAGAGAGTTTTTCCTATCTTATCTCCTCACCTGCTCCTAATCCTACCATTACCTGAGGTTTTCTCCTAGAATAATGTTTTTCTTGCATCCACTGCGTCAAGACTATAAACAAATAAACTGATAGCACCTCACTCTCCCAGGATGGCAGCTCCCTTTGCAAGGCTGGAGACGTGGCCCTGATTCTTTGTATTCCTGGTGCCACCCAGTGTTGAAAGACTGGAAGTGTCACTGCAAAGGCACGCGCTTGGGAGGTCACAGGCGACCGGTGCCCCTGGCGCATGTCCCGCAGCCAGGACCTCACTGCCACCTGTTGTTACCGTGCACTGAAGACCAAAATCTTAAACCATCTTCTTTCACAGGCAACATAACTTCAGCTTCCTCTGATGGCACTAGGCACTTCCAGCAGTATATAGTTCTTCCTCTGAAGTTCTTCTCTTTTCCTGATTAGTACTAAAAGGCAGAGGAAACTTTTCGCTTGAGCGTTTCAAGGCTCTTGGTCCCAAATATTAAGAGGGTGGTATTATCTACCTCTTTAACAATGATTTTGGGGATCAGTCACTCCAGACACACTGTTACCCCACTGTAAATAACTACCCTCGTACACAGTTTCAGCCAAGAGGAGTAGCATGGTCCCTGTATCACACCATCCAGAGCCTTGCAGACAGATAAGAGATGTGGGTCAGTGTGTGTACATTTCACAGTATCGTGCTGACTGAGTCACTAGAAGAAAGTTTACTTTTTCTTCAGTGATCAGTTGATAGCTTGTTTCTTAAAAGTATGAGAAAATCATCTGACCTAAGAGAGGAGCATAAGCATCTCTAAGATTGGTACTGCCCACTTCCCAGATCCCAAATCTAACTATTTCTCGCCTTTCTTTTCCCCTTTTTTCATGTGGGTATCGGCTCTTCCAGTGGCAATCATCTGCTTTCAAAGGCCAGGGAATGTGGCAGACTATGACGTACAACAGCATTTAACTGGCCTATTGCCCTGGGATGAGCCAGACCCCACCTTCACTCTCCTTTGTCAAAGGATTCCTGCTCCTCACATAGAATCGTAGAACATCCAGAGTTGGAAGGCACCCACACCACGTGCCTGAGAGTGTTGTCCAAATGCTTCTCGAATGCTAGCAAGGCTTAGTGCTGTGTGCCCTTCCCTTGAGAGTCTGTTCCAGTGCCCAACCACCCTCTGGGTGAAAAACCTTCCACTTATATCTAACCTAACACCTCCATCCCCCACAACACATGAATCAGCTGCCTCAAGTTAGCTGCAGAGGTAAAAAAACGTGTTGGGGCTTCTGGACCACTCTAAGTGGTTTATTCTTGGTTTGCCAGGGCAACATAAGGTGTCCCCCTTTCATTCACAATTTACAGTCACACTTTGGCCATAGATCCCCAGTCTGCTAGTTATCTAACAAGATTTCTTTCCTGTCTTCACAGAACAATCACAGAATTGGTATTGCTGAAGGAAGACATGGTTTTGTCTTATATCTATTTTACTCTTTTAGAGGCTATTACATAGTGCTGACAGAAGTCAAAGCGGTTCTTTTACTGTGTTTCACAATAATTTTTCCCTATTTCATTTATACTGATTTTGACACAAGCCTGTCTCAGCAGTGACTCGCTGCACTGCCACCGGGCAGTCTGACAGGATTTATAAGCCTAGATTTGCCATCCAAAACCCTGGGCAAATGAACAGTAATGTGTTACAAGGACTGGTTTTGACTGAAATGCCTTACATGCAGTTTGTTAATGTGTGGGCACTGGCATAAACTCCCAGCTGCAGAAAGGCCTTTTCCAGTCCTGGTTCCCAGAAGGATGCCAGCAGCAGTACAAAGCAGCAATAAATCAATCAGCCAGCCAGTCTATAAGTGCATTGCATAACCAGGTAAACAAACAAGTACTAGACACCCTAAAACACTGTAGATATTTTCCCCTTGTCAGGCCGAGCCATTCCAGAGAATCAACAGGGGGTATAGGAAAGGTCACCAACTGACTGGATAAATCTCATCAAAAAGCAGCAGCCAAACATCAGTGGCTCTCTGAGAAGAGAAGGGCATGGTCCTTCAGGGAATAAACCCAAAATTACAAAGATGCAGTAAACCAATATTTAAGCATAAATACTATAAACTAAGAAAATGTTGTAGAAAAGGAAGATATTCAAAGCATTGGTCTTTTTTCTTGGTTTCTTACAGCTGCAGAGGTCTCCACTCTCTTTTGACACATAGGAGTTCTGGAAGAAAACGCTGATCTAACCTGATGGACGCAAGTATAGTAAAGTAATAGCTTCTCCCTGAGGAGAAGGACTTGGGGGCATTGGTTGATGCGATGCTCAACCTGAGCCAGCAATGTGCACTCACAGCCCAGAAAGTCAAACGTTTCCTGGGCTGCATTGACAGGCACGTGGCCAGCAGGTTGAAAAAACCAATACTCTCCCTCTACTGTGCTCTCAAGAGACCTCACCCAGAGTATTGTGTCCAGCTCTGGGACCTCCAGCATTAGAAAATCATGGACCTGTTGGAGCGAGTCTGGAGGATGGACACAAAAATGATTAGAGAAACAGAACTTCTCTGCTATGAGAAAAGGCTGAGAGAGTTGGGGCTGTTCACCTGGAGAAGAAAAGGCTCCAGAGAGATCTTCAAGCAGCCTTCCAGTACTCAAATGGGGCTTACATGGGAGATGGAGAGGTACTTTTTGCAGAGAGATGTTAGGACAAGGGACAATGGCTCTAATCTGAATAGTGTAGGTTTGGATTAGGTATTAGAAGGAAATTCTTCACTGTGTGAGTGGTGAGGCACTGGCACAGATTGCCTGGAGAAGCTGTGGATGCCACACCTCTGAAAGTGTTCAAGGCCAGGTTGGATGTGACTGAGCAACCTGGTCTAGTTGAAGGCATCCCTGCCCATGGCAGGAGTGTTGGAACGAGATGATCTTTTAGGTCCCTTCCAACCCAAACTATTCTATGATTCTTTGAGCTAAAACCAACACACCAGGAGTGCTCAGTACATCTTTGTTACCTTGTTAAACATATGGATTTTAATAAAAAGGTTATGGTAGGAACTGCCAAAGTCTTTAACAGCTCTATACCTATGAAAACAGGAGTTAGTAAGGATAAATATGGCCAAACAGATGGCTTTTATTTAGGAAACTAAATGAGATACCCCCATATTCTCTTTATTAGCAACATTGTGTAAGTAAACAAGTAATTATCAGCAAATTACTGGAGTAGACAGTAAGCACCTGAGGATAAATTGCTCTAAATGACAAATAACCTTCACAGAGATACATTAAATTAATTGAGGTGATTGGGTTACTCAGACATAAAAGAGGGGGATGCTGGACTGTAATTTTTCCTTGGGACAAAGGGGTTCTTACCCTGTTGCCCTGTGTCCGTCAAACTGAAGTGTTTTCAGCAGTACTCACTGAAACACTGATGACATTTGAATAAGATGCTGGTATGAAACTTCTGAAGTTTTCATATGAGGAAAGTCTTGGTCCATACTGAGTAACTGATAAGTTGCTTGCTGTGCTTTGCCAGCAAGGGCTCACTTGCTTTTGGCAAACTGGAGGAGGGAGACAGCACTATGCCTGTCTGTGCCGGCTGATGCCTCCCTGCAGAAAAACTCACTGAGCTTTTATGCTCACAAATTGTTGCACTTTCTCAGTCTGAAACCATGGGGTAGCTCAGCACGTCCCAAGCTACCTATGAACCAGCTGTGTAGCTCTGATCAACACCATCTAGAAGGAGCTGAGCCGGGCAGCCTCAGCAGTAACCGCTTATTCTGTTCTTCAGGGAAAAGTAGTGTGCTGTCACTTAGATTTGTGCAGTCACTTAAGACCAAACATAGAGAAATATTATCTATGCTGTAAATCCCAATGACAAAAGAAATATGTTCCCAAGTATAATAACATAAACATAGTCTTTGTGCCCTCAAAGTGACCTGCTCTTTGAAAAGGTATTGTATTTTGCCATCAGAAAAAGATCATCACAGAGAAACCAAAAATGCCCTAAGGGAAGGAAAAGGATCGTTGGTCAGTGGTAAATGTAGAGATAGAATAATTCAGACTATAACAGAGGGGGGGAAAAGAGTTTCACTTTCCTCCTGATCTATTCTTAATATGCCAAAAAGATTTAACAGAGTCTTTAGATACATGAAGTACTTAAGACCTTATTTCTCTTTCTTAAGAAAGACAGATTACTGAGGAGATGCAGCCAGGGGAGCATGCCACACTGAGACAATAACCTTCACTGAAATACTTAGGAGAACAGAACCACAGCTTGAACTCTGCCCATTGAAAATTAAAGGTTAAAGGTTCATTGCCCATTATAACTGCATGGTAAGAAAACAGAAGAACTCGTGTTGATATTCACAGGGCTAAAAAATGGTTTGCAGAATTAGAATTTGAAACTTCTCTAAGTTTTATGGTAGTGAGGAAAAATCTACATGGCTAAAGACTAAGCATAGCTTTTAGGTGTCTGGATGTGTAAATAAGTTGCACTCAGTTTATCAGATTAATATCTCAATTCGGCATATGCATTTTGCTGATTTCATTTGGAAAACTGCAGAACTTTAGGTAGTGTTGTAAAGCACAATATCAGTGAGGAATCAGGACAGAAAATGCCGTTCACTAGATAAACTTCTGAACAAGCTATGAAAATTTTGCATCACGGACTCCACAAGATCTTTCAGAAATGGCACCTAAGTCTCTCTGTTTGAGCTCTTCTCTTCTACTGCTTGAGAGGTGCCTTTGTGTACAGAAATGTATGGAGTACTACTGCATTACCTGCATGTGCTGTCCATCTCCCAAAAGCAAGGTGCCACAAACCGGATGCAGGGATGTTTAACTTCATCTTCTAACCTTAACCAAAGGAGGCAAGAGACTCTAGAAATGTATCTTCTGTGCCTACCGTGTAACTCTCGCACAACCTCCCTGTACAGCTGTGCTGTGGGGCAATTGAAAACCTCTACTTTCCTTCTGCAGATGATGCCCCTGGACAGAGCAAGCATCTGCAGTTGCTCTGGCTTGCTTGTAGCATTTTGAACAAAATCCTGTCATTGTGTAGCACACATCCATTGTGTGCAGCACTTGGGAGTGCATTGTGTGGTGGCCTTAGGCAGAATTCCTAATTTGTCAAAAAAACATTCAGCATAAGCACCATATGATAATTAATCAATGGTCATCAAAGCAAGAGATAGCCATGATGTCTCTGATGTTTATTACAGAATTTTCATGGCATTTTAATCACAGTATTGCCATGCCAGGGTTTCCTTTTATTTAAAACAAATGTTGTGCATTGCAAAATGTTTTATGGTGGGTTTTCTTTCCAGATTCCTGAGAGTCATTCCTAATGATTCTTTCTCTCTCTCAATGACAAAATGAAAGCAGCACCAGGATTAAAATAGTACCTAGATCAGGAGCCTCGTAGATGTCAAATGCAAATGTTTGGTTTGGCTTAAGCTTTGTTCCAGACATCAGGCAGCATTACTACACCAGAATATTTACTCCCCAGAAAATGCAACAGGACTAAGGGTCTCTGAAATAAGAAGACATAGAGTAAAATAAGAAAATAAAAGAAGAGAAGGAGAGGAACGAAATCTACCACCTCATGGAGAAAAAAACCAGAATATGTGATTTTCCAGAAGTGCAAACTCATGATTTAAAGCACAGCAAATTTGAAGTCTATACTTACATCGAATCAAGTAGGATTTTAATTTTTTTATGAGGAAAATGAAGTGTTATCCTGCTGCATGTTTCAGTGTTTTGAACATCAGTCTCTAAGGTTCATTTTCAAGACACATCTGGAGATTTGGGAACAGATCCTCAGTGATACTTAGGTATACAATTTTGACTGAAATCACCAGCAGTGAAGGGAAAGGGAAAGAAGCTGAGCAGCTGGCTATAGTGACTCCTCAACCCTCTCAAAGACTGGTGGGAGTAACAGGGGCCTGTGAACCGTGGTTTTTAGACCCAACTCCTGACTGGTGAGGACAGGGAATATTTAAGATGTCTGTGGTGCATGGAGCAAGAGGTGGGTTATTCGAGAGAGCAGAGGGTATTTCCCTTTAGGAGGCCTTATGTTCACACAGCCGAAAGTGGACACAGACATGAGTTAATACCCCTTCATCACCAAGTCCAAGCAGTTGCTCTCCATCAAGGGATAAAACATATTCATGAGACCAACGTTAGCTCATGACTTGTCGTGGCATGCTGGTGCTCTCTAGGTTTCTAACATGGCATAGCAGAGTAAGATGTTAACTGCAGTGGCAAGCTAAGGGGAAGATTTAGAAACATATCAAAACAGAGATATATATACTTTCTACACACAAACTTTCACCTTCATGCATTCTTTTTTTTTTTTCCCCAAGCCTTCACTGATCTAGTTTTTCTTTCGACTCTACAGCATCTGAATTTTACAGGCTAACCTCACATGTATGTCTCTCACATACATCATACCATCTTCATCACTTTTGGCATTATAGCAGCATTACTTTACAGCTTAAAGTTTATGTTTGGTTGCTACTAAAAGCAATTCTCCTGAGTAACCCCAAGCATTGTAAAGTTACAGAAATGCCATGAATTCAAGCTGAACATTTTTCTAACAGGCAAAATCACTTTAATCTTTTCTTGGTAAAACTATAGCTGCTTCATATGTCATCCTATTCACAATTCATTCACTTAAATTGAATGATATGGACCCTACCAGCAGCTAGTATCTTCTAGTTGTATTTCTGCTGAGCTGAAAACCTTTTAAGGGCTGACACCTACAATAACCCCATCTCAAGAAACTCTGTTATTTCAGTCAGCTAATCTGTATTTGTTGTGTGCTAGTTTTGTCTGGGTTAGAATTAATTTTTGCTCTACCTGTTAAGCTGTCCTTATATGAACCCAGAAGTTTCCTTCACTTTCACTCTTCCAGTTCTCTCCCCCATTCTGACAAGGGGGGAGTGAGTGAGCGGCTGCGTGGTGCTTAGCTGCCAGCTAGGTTCAAACCAGAACAGTCCTTTTTGGCTCCCAACATGGGGCTCAAAGGGTTCAAGATAATGACAGGTTTGTTTGGAATGTGCTAGACTGAATTTATTACTGTTCTTGCTGTTCAGCTATTAATTGACAGGCTCCAGTGCTTGGCATGGGGCTTGCCTGCCAGGCTGTGTATTAGAGCCTAGTGCTCCTTGCTGGCTGCTTTTTGCTTTCACTGCTCACTGTAGTGCTGTGCTGCTTATCATCAGCAGGAGCCCCCTGGACCAGTGCAGAAAAGCCTTGCAAGGAGCAGTGCAAGTGCAGCAGTGACCCAGCCTCAGCTGGCTTTGGTGCCCACCTAATTCCATGCAACACACCACCCTCCTGTCCTGAGTGACCACCAGAACAGATGGAGCCCAAACTCACGGACTAAATTAACACAGTGGACATTTGTGGATATTTTGCATGCGTTTTGCAGGGGTGGTCCATAGACCAGGGGAATGATATCTGTGTATCAAAGGATGGGAAGGCAGAGGGGTTGTTACCAAGGGTGTATTGGATAGTGTGCGACATGAGCATGACATAAATGGCATGGGTGGAGAATGTGCTGATGCTGGCTGGGGTAGAGTTAATTTTTTCCGTAATAGCTGGTACGGGGCTATGTTTTGCATTTGTGCTAGAAGCAGTGTTGATAACACAGGGATATTTTAGTTACTGTTGAGCAGAGCTTAAAATAAAGTCAAGGTGTTTTCTGTCTCTCACCCCACCCCACCAATAAGGAAGCTGGGAGCGCACAAGGAGGTGGGAGGGGACACAGCTGGGACTGCTGGCCCCAGCTGACCTGATGGATATCCCATACCATTTGGCATCATACTCAGCATATAAAATCTGGGGGAAGAAGAAGGAAGGGGGGAATGTTCACAGTGATGGCATTTGTCTCCTCGAGTCACTGTTACATGTGATGGAGCCCTGGAGATGGCTGAACACCTGCCTGACCATAGGAAGTGGTGAATGAATGCCTCGCTTTGCTCGCTTGTGTGGTTTTTGCTTTACCTATTAAAATGTTTTTATCTCAGCCCACGAGATTTCTCACTTTTACTCTTCCAATTCTCTCTCCAATCCAGACATGGGAGGAGAAAGCGAGTGGTTTTATAGGACTTAGTTGCTGCCTGAGGTTAAACCACAACATGTTGCCACACAAATCATTCCCCACAGTATTGCTTTTGGTGGTAAAATAAAGTGGTAGTTTTTAACAAGATCGGGAGAAAAGACAGCAAACTACTTAATCTCTTTCGTCTCAAGGGGCTGAGACTTTTTGGAAGTACTTGCTTTAATATATCACCAGGAATAAATAACTTTGCTACTTGAAAACCCCGTCAGAAGAATTCTTCCTACTTGGCTCTTGCCACCTGGACACGGACAAAAGGATTGTTTAGGCAAGAATGATTTGAATAAATATAAATTACCTTAAAATGACAGGTCATTTAGCTGAACTGCTTATTGGCTACCACATGTGCTGCTTGGAATAGTGATAGGGACTTTAGCACCGTAACTTGGAATATTTTCCCAGTCTTAAAATTCAGTACTGTGATGAAATGACATTTATGAGATAAGGCAAATGTCAGTTTAATGTTAGCAGAGACAATAGTCTCCTAGATAGTGTAGTTTGTGTTACAGGCTCAGGCTTTACACTTGCTTTTTGACAAAGAAACAGGCAAAATATATCTAGTAATATCTGCTGCTCTGTTTTCAGAATCCCTTGATGCAAACAGCTTATTTAATATGATGCATTGTAATGCCAGTATCTGGGGTTCTCAGCAGGATTTAGAGGTTCAAAAACTGAAAACTCCACAGGTAAATTTTACTTTTCCTGTGTCTTCTTTTGATGAGCAAGTTGGTTGGCTTAAAAAAAAAAAAAAAAAAA
>VZTF01002837.1:1823196-1834149 GCA_013397755.1 Cnemophilus loriae | reverse complement strand
AAAAAAAAAAAAAAGACAAGGATGAAAAGAATGAGGCTTAAATACAAGGTTTAGAAAAATTTAAATCCTAAAAGACAAATCAAGCAAGTACTTCAATAGAGTAACACAGACATATGTTCAAAGAGAACACGATAATGCTGTGGTTTTGCTTCAAGCTCAGCATTCTTCCTTTCTCACCCTTGCAGTTGTATAAAGTCAATACTGGCAGCTTTTCAACTCTATTTCTTTTAAGGTGTTTTCAGTGACAGACTGGCACTCCTCTGCTTTTCCTAAGGAGCCTTGTGATGCCTTTTCTCTGAATTTGGCTGGCAGGTACAGCAGACCCCATTCTGGCAGAAGGTATTAGAAGTGGTGGTTGTTCTGCCAGAGAGTGCCTGTGAATCCTGGGACCAGGAATGGGTCTCAGCAGCCAGGTCTGCATGTGCCTTCCACCACCCGTGGGCCCAGGGCTGGGCACTGGCCACTCCGCGTGGGGGTACAAATCTCAGAAGTGCAGTGGAGAACTCTGGGTTGGGGGCAAGCCTGAGGAGCACAGTGTGGAGACCAACCACCCAGATGGACCTGCCAGAGCTCCGGAGAGAACCATGAGCTGAGCAGGGGGCTGTGGCAGCTTGCCTGCTCAGTGAGGCTGGATAAGCCTGCAATGAGGAATATCCTTGCTGTTCAACAGCTCAACACCTGTGTTACTGTGTGAGGGGAAAGTGTTGGACAGTCACTGCTTGCCCAGGGACTGCGGACCTCTTGACCCTGCTTACATATGTTCTTGGCTCACTGCTATGCCTCTCCCTGGTTGTCTGAGACAGCAGTCTCATCGCTATGCTCAATTTTCATCCCAGTGCTCTTCCTCCTGCTCTGAACATGCTTTCCATGGGTAGGGTGCTCTTCCTGGACAGACAAGGTCCAGCTGTTGTTCTACTTTGCTGAATTTACAAATGCCTCATATTTAATTCACCTGCTCTTCTCCCTCAGGTATTGGGAAATGTTCTTTTGTTTCTTTCTGAGCGGCATAAGAGGAAATAAAGTAAAATCTTGTGCTGCAGTGGCTGGGGCATGAACTGTGGCTGAGGAGGCAAGATTTGGACAAATGTATCTTCTGTTTTTTTAGCAGGAGGCAAAGTAGAGTTTTCCACATTCACAGAGTTGTAGCTTGGTCTGACCACACACAGTGCCAATGTAAATAGACACTGTGTCCACTGTGGAGCATCCCAGGCATTCTGAGGCATACTACCAGCCAATTGCACCTCAGGACATAGAGGATTATCCTCTCCCCAGCAGGTAGGAGGGGACCTAAGAGACGGGGGAATGGAGGCAGGTCCCTGCTTGAGGTGGCAGGCAAATCCCCTTCCTCTCCTTCCCAGGTGCCCCTATGGAATAGTTATGAGGCTCTGTAAACCAGGGGCCAGGAAAATTATGAGGTACATGAAGGACAGTGTGGGGGATTGTCTAGGGTTAGTCAGCACCATTTAAGGGATGTGAAGGGGGGAGGTGATGGAGAGAGTCAGTGGCTCCGTTTCTGAAAGAGACAACGGCGCCATAGCAGAGCCATACCTGCCCCTCAGCCTGTTCCTCCAACACAAAAATAAAACTCTATGTCCACGTGTAGAGCGGAGAACACATGGGGTGTGGGGTAATCCAGTGCGTTTGTACTGCAGCACTCCACAGGCTGTGACCTTGGGCCATTTCCCCCTTCACTTCAATGGAAAACTCCTTTTCCATTTCCTGCCAGCACAAAGTCTCCTGCAGTGGTCAGATTTCCTTTGGATGAACCTTTTTTCTCTTGGATGAACCTGGTGAAGATAAAGACTGACCACACCATATACTGCAGCTCTGACAGGTAGATGATGACATCTCCATCCTTGCAGTCACTGAATGCTCATTGGCCACAGCCGATGCTGGCCATACTCAGCTGTTGGAGGCCATCAGGACAGCCTGGGATGAGACTGAGTTCTTCAGCTTGTTTCGTCCATCTGTCCATCCATCCATCCATCCATCCATCCATCCATCCATCCATCCATCCATCCATCCATCCACAGCTTCATGCGGAGCTGCCACAGAGCGCTAAAGTGTCACTTTAAAGGTAATTGCAGGATGTAGGTCAGGGTATGCCAGAACAGGCTGACAGATTGGGAAACGGCTGAGCCTTGGCCGTCACCTATTTCAAGGCCTTTCTTTGTAACCAGGTGTGTGTTGAGGAGGAGGAGAAAGAAAAGGGGAGGATGGAAATTTTTATAATCCGTCAGAATTCACCCAAGAGGAAACTAAATTCTTCCAATCTCACCCTAGGCAGACAAGTTTGGTTTTACTAATACATCAAAACTTCCACTTTTTGCTTTGTAACACATTCCCAGCAAAACATAAGCCATAAATCACAGAGCAGTGGGATGATTGATTTCCCTTAATGAAGGGAGACAGTAGGAGGAGAAGGTAAATCATACAGATGGGCTTGATTTGCAGCTACAAAAGTGATGTCCCAGCCTGCATACACAGACAAAACATACAACTTTCAGTTCTCTCTGCACCATTGCAGCTCAGTCCTGTTATTTACCACACTCCTATAATCACTGCTGCTCAAACATCCTGCTGATATACCGCAATCACTGCCAGTTCTTTTGGTCAGAGGAAACCTTTCCATTCAGTGGAGGAGGGAAAAATCTTAATGACATTCCTAGTGCTCACCAGTGTAGGTCTCTGCTCAGTGTTACAACTTGCATGATGGACCACATCACCTTGTCCTGAAACTGATGGTGCTGGACTCGGGAATGAGATGTTGTGGTCCTGAAGACCTGATACCAGCAGCACCCATTTGTTTATATGAGCTGAGCAGGGGGTCACCAGAGCTCCCTCCCTCACAGCTGCTGCAGTGTCTCCAGCAGCAGCTGGGCTTGTAAACCTCTGTCTGCAATCTCAGTTGTCATCTTCTTAACCCCTTGGGGCCAACTATCTGTGCCCAAGGCCCCTGAGCCTAGCTCTGATACAACCCTTGTGGCTGTGTGGCTGTGGCTTGGGCTGCTGTGGCTATTAGAGTTACCAGGAAGCCTTGGGACATCTGCAGAACAGAGCCAGGAAAGACCATGAAGGTGACACCACAGGCACACAGGGCAGCTGAGATGACATCACTACCAGCTCAAGGGTTTGTGAGAGAAGCCCTACCACAGGAAGGTATAAAACACTCGAGAATCAAAAAGGGAGGTGAAATAAGGAAACCCAGCACCATGGAGGATGTGCCCTGGGGCTGCAGAGACGAACTCTTCCCCTGATGTGGTGGCTGTGCAGCAGCAAAGGGTCTGGGTGCTGTGTGGGGGTTGGTAGCTCCCTGTGTTCACTACCAAATACAAACTTTGTTCTGCAGAGCTCTGTGTGTCCTGCTTGCAGCACCTCCTTGCACACGCAAACGCTGACCCCAGGGGGAGGCTCGTTTCTGTCTGGGGCTCCTGTACTAAGCACCACAGACCAGGTACAAACAAGGCTGCCCCCAGGGAGAAGACAGACGCAGCAAAGTTTAGGATCTGAGTCATGCAGTATGAGCCGAGCCACAGCAGCTGGTGAACTGCATGGGCGAAAAGTGCTTCAGGGGACGCAGAGGAAGCATTTACAGTGCCAGGAGAGCACTAAAGTCAGGACTTATTGAGGTTGCCGGCAATCAGCTTTGTGGAAAGTTGAAGCTACATTGACTGCTAAAAGTGATAAAGGGAAGGCTTGGAGAGAAAATTGCAGGTCTAGAAAAAGGAAAGATGGATTTTAAACAAGAGACTGAATTACTGAAGAATTGAGGCAGAAACATACGTGCCTCTGCGGCACAGGTCCTCATCCACACCAGTTGGGGAGCAAGCACAGGCAGGATGTGATAGATGGCTTACAAGAACTAATAAAGCAGACACTTGAGATCAGGATCCAGCTTGGCAACAAGCACCTGTAAGGACAATGGCAAGAGAGATTTAGCAGCATGGATCTGAAGCTTTGGTTTGCCAGAGGATGACTGAGTCTTTGGAAGAGCTGTGCAGGCTATGGCTGCAGCCCTCCAAGATGGATTCTGGGGGAGATACTGACCCCTGGGGAGGGGAGGGAGGTAGGTGGTCTGATCCCAGGCTGGCTCATGTGCAGCCACCAGGTTCATCCATCCCCTCTGACCTCTCCTCAGCAAAACCCTGGACCCCTGACCCTCATCTTGTCCCTGGTCACCACTAGCACAGAGCTGCTGCTGAGGAGATGCAGTGGCAGGTTTGACCCAGATGGGAGTCAGAGCCTAGCACAAGCCAGAGCTCTGTGGTGGCCACTGGGACCCTGTGTGGATACTGCTTCACAGGAGTGGTGGGACTTGCAAGAGCCCTGGGAACAGCTGGGAGTGATTATAACCCCACTGCAGCACTGTCAAACCTTGTCCTGGTATCAGCAGCACTGGGAGAAGAAACTGTGGAAGAACAGCAGGGCCCACTGCAGAGGACTGCAGAGGCACAGTTGCTCTCCCTAACATGGTGCAGGTGTTCAGTTTGGAAGAACAGAAAGCTGAGCAAGGACCAAAGGGGGGTGGTTTTAATCAAGAAATCAGGTACTGAATACAAGAGCAGTTCTCATGCAGGAAGCACAGAGACACTAACGTAATGCTGAGGTTCAAAATTAAACCTGCAATGATGGATGAATTGCTACCAACTGCTAGGGCAATTACTGAACCCGTAAATCAACAGTGTTTGACTCAGCTCTAGCTTAAGAGAAAAATCATTCTGGCAGAACAATTTTACCAGAAGATGTGAAGAGAAAGAATAAGGTCTGTGAAACAATCCAAGCAGCAACAATGCCACTATTTTTTTGCTCCATAGGAAAGCAGGTTAATGGAGGAAAGCCAGTACTTCAAAGTTGAGGCAAAGGCCAGAAATTCTGCAGAACATCGGAGGCAGAAACAGAAGAGGGAATTTCAGCAGATCATGGAGCTGAGGATTGAAGGTGAAAACATAAATGCTGGCAGAGGGGTGAACTTTAGTGCCTTTTAAGAACAACAACCCGAATTAACTAAACCACAAGAGCTGGAAAAGGAACAAACTGTAAAGCCTGACACAGATGCCCACCTGCTCAAAACCTCCAGCTACTCCTGCCCAGACCCATTCATACTTTATGGTGGGCAACCAGCAACTGAAGCACTGATCACAACTAATTGAATGCAAATAGTCCCCAAAAAGATATGTCCAAATCTTCGTTCAAGCTTTGAGGGAATGTGCTCTCTGGGGCTGTAAAAGGCATTCCAAAGGGAGCACATCACTGCACTGATAGTGCTGCCTCCACACCTTTCTAATCTGGGCCACCCATGTTGCTGGGAACCTCAGCTGCAAAATCCAAGGTGCCACTAGGTTTACAGTGAGCATTAGGGTGAGAGTGCAGAGAACCACAAAGCCTACAGCTCTAGGGACTCTGGGCCTGGAAAAGCCATGCAAAAGGGAGCATGGCACTGCACCACTTGCTGCCTCCACGCCTTTCTAATAAGGGCCACCCATTGTGTTGAGCCTCATTCTCAGCCAGCACTGCTGCCCCAAGTGTCAGGGTTAGCATTATGGTTAGGGTTAAGACAACCACAAAGCCTCCAGTCTCAGGATTACCTGAAACACTGGAAAAGGCATGTTAAAGGGAGCATGGTACTGCACCAACTGAGGTTTTTTACCAGTGGAAAAAGATGGAACCAATGGATATCAAGAAAACCTGCTCTTGTGTGGGCTCCTCTCTCCACAGGTCCATAGGCCCTGCCAGGAGCCTGCTTGACTGTGGGCTTCCCACAGGATCAGAGCCTCATTCAGGCATCCATCTGCTCAGAAGTGGGGTCCTCCACAGGCTGCAGGTGGACATCTGCTCCCCCACTGACCTCCATGGGCTGCAGGTGGACAGCATTCTTCACCATGGTCCACACCATGATGGGCAGGGGAATCTCTTCTCCAGTGCTGGGGCACCTTCTGCCTCTCCTTCTGCACTGACCTGGGTGTCTGCAGGGCTGTTCCTCTCGTATTTTCTCACTCCTCTCTCTGGCTGCAGTTGCACAGCATTTTTTCCCTTTTTAAATATGTTATTCCAGAGGCAATTTCCAAAAAAGATGCCATTTCTGCCTCTGCACATGATGTTTGCTTTGCCTCTATTCACCATAATCTCTTTTGAACATGTATTTCTCTTTTGGGCATGTATCTTGGACACGTAGAAAAGTATGTTATACACATCCTGCTGCAGCATGAAAAATCCAGTGAGCCAGAGTGTTTTTTACACAGTAGTGGCTAGTGGCAAATATTTCAGCTGGTCCACACTTTCTTGTGTCTGGGAACTATCCACAGAAGTCATTTTAATCTGTCTCTTCATGGGAAGGGTTCAGAAACCCTGCGATTATCCCTGGCTATCTCCATACTTTCAATAAGCTGTTCACAGCCTCTCTCACCCTGCCAAAGGCTATCCTGTCTTAAGCCTGGTCTTGTGCTTTCTGCTTCAATAAGCTGTGTGAACCACTTCTTGTATTGAAGGGCAGCTCTACCACTGATTAACAAAAATTAAATTATAACATTCAGTTTGCATTTATTCTGCTAGGGTCGCTGGAGTGTTTCTAAATGGGCAAACGTCCCTGTGATCGTGTCATTTGGCTCTCATAATGCCGCAGGCTGAACAAGGGTATAAATATGCAAAAGCTGCTCCATTTCACTGTTGCATGGATACTAAGCAGATGGATGGGTGAACGAAGCTCTTTCTTAGAAAGTGAGTGCCCTTGTCAATACAGACTGCACCCATCTGTCTCAGTTCTGCACCCGGCTTGGGGAAAAACAAGGTGAACACCATATTTAAACGCTATCACATTTTTCTGTACAGAGTGGTAGGATTAACAGCTTGGTGCTCTATTTCCCTTTCTGTAATGGCACATTCTGAGTCCTGGATGATGATCCCCTCTGGAGCACAGAAAGACACTCTGTCCCCACTTGTCTCCTTCCTTCTTCTGAAAAAAATGGGTACAGCCAACATATGTGCCAAAGTATTACCACGAACCACATCTGTAGAGGAGTGTCTGGGCCAAGACTGCACCATCCAGTCACCCAGTTAGAGACCAGCAGTCTCTTCCGCTATGTGCTAAAGGCATTGTTGGCCCAGTCATTGACCACCCCTGTTCAAGCAGTGGGGCCAGACCTTCCTCTAAACCCCTACTGCCCAAAGCAGCCATTCACAAATGGCAGCAGAGACCAGGACTTGGTGCTCATGGCAGTGCCCTGCTGGCAAGGGACTGGAGGTGGTCTGGGTTGTGTCTTCCCACTGCTGAACTCACTCACACTGACTCTTAGAGCTGTGTGAGCAGCAGAACCAGGAAGCCCCAGCATCCAGCATTTCTCTCTCAATCCTAGCCACCTGGGCTGGGTTTTCTGGTGTCTGATAAGACACGACATCCTTTTTTCCTCCATAAGAAACCAAGTTCTCCAGCTATTTTCACTAAATATGTGCTGACATTTTGGATTATTTGATATATCTACTTTCCTGTCCAGTGGGGTTGAAACTGGATCCAAAATTAGTAGTGGGAGAAGCACAGAGGGACAGCACAATGGCATCATCCCATAAACCTCACCTCCTGAGAAAATTCAGCCAAGAAACTGTAGCTAGTCTGTCTGAACAGACAGACAAAACTAGTCGTAGTCCTGGTATGGATCCACTGACATTCTCTGCTACACCAATTCTCCACTCACCATCCTGTGTTAAAAAGAAAAGACGGGCAAAACCAGTACAACAACCCCAAAGGAAATGCCTCTGAGAAGACAGAAATTTGGCCAAGATAGATGGTGATTTTTTCTAACTATAGACCCCATGATAATGCAGGTCACCACTCTGATGGTGTAATCAGGACTAGCATCCTGAGGGAGCTCTGCCAGCAAGAACCAGAGTAGAATGTGCTCCAAAAGCCAGATTAGGTCCAGAATTCAGGTGCTGCCTTCCTGGGAATCAGCAGGAACTCAGGGCAGGTATCCAGCTCAGTTTCAGCTCTAAGCACATGATCCTCGGTTTCTTCATCAGCATCCCTCATCCCCCAGACCTGACTGAGGAGGACTTAATGAGGCATGTTCACAAAACTATGAAGCCCAAGCAAAGGAATGAGCAGGTGGTTATTTTTCCACCAAGGCCAAGTGCCACTTTTAGGGGGAAAAAATAGACCTTTTTGTGAAGTTCTCACTTCCGATGAAAAAGGAAAAGGAAAAGGAAAAGGAAAAGGAAAAGGAAAAGGAAAAGGAAAAGGAAAAGGAAAAGGAAAAGGAAAAGGAAACGGAAACGGAAACGGAAACGGAAACGGAAACGGAAACGGAAAAGGGATGGGCAATCACCAATCATATGACGTTTAACAAGGGCAAATGCTGAATTCTGCACCTGGGATGAGGCAACCCTGGTTGTGTGTATAGACTGGGGAATGAGAGGCTGCAGAGAAGCACTGTGGAAAGGGACCTGGGGGTCCTGGTCGATGACAAGTTGAACATGAGTCAGCAGTGCCCTGGCAGCCAGGAGGGCCAAGCGTGTCCTGGGGGGCATCAGGCACAGCATGGCCAGCTGGGCAAGGGAGGGGATTGTCCCGCTCTGCTCCGCACTGGGGTGGCCTCACCTCGCGTGCTGGGGGCAGTTTTGGGCACCACATCAGTAGTGACTCACCATCGCTCCTTTGCCTTCTTCCCCACATGCAAACATGGTAAGTCCTTGTTCTTAACTTGCAGGCACTTGCTTGCAGGCACTTACAGACCATCAGAGATCCAGGACTTCCAGCTGTGGAACGCTGAGTTCTACTACGCAGATGCTACACCTCCTACAAGGAAAATGAGAAGTGCACCTGGGAACCAGCTTGTCTGAAACCCACCAGCAAGAATCAAATCACTCCAAGGCAGGTAATTAATTATGGCTCATTCCCAAAGGCAGGGCATCATTATCATATTCTAGAGTTACAGTTGTCCCTTAATCACCTTTTCTGCAGAAGATGAGGGGAATTTGTGTGCAATCAGCACTTTCAGTAACTCTTTGTTTCAGTTTAAAGCGATGAATGCTCAAATCACTGGTATTGAGCTGTTTATGAACAGACACAAAGGCACAAGAAACATTACTATAATAAATATTCAGCAGGTGCCTGTAGAATAAAAGTATAAATACACAAAATTGCTCCGTTTCATGGTTGTGTCAGAAGGCACAGGCGAGCACAAACCCTTTTTTTTTTTATATTGCTTCTGAGAAGATTTCTTTTTTAAAATTCAGTTATTCTGTTTCTTCTCATGTTTTCAGTTTGGCAGCTCACAGGGGATTCAGGACCATGGCCCATGTGGCAACAGGTCCAGCTCTGCCATTGGCACTGGGAACCAGGTACCAGTCTCACACCAGTTCCTTCCCTGACCCCCTTCTCAGGAGGCTGCTCTGCTCTGGAGGACACATAGGGGCATATGACACCCCAGAGAAAATCCAGCCACTGGAGATGGGGCAGAGCCAGCAGGGCTAAAAGTCCGGTGTGGTTCTGCCTTGATACTTGGTGTGGCTTCAAATCTGGGCATCTGCCACACCCCACATCACACAGATCTCTGCAGAGCTCACCGCTTTCTTCCTAAGTATTAATCATGTGGAAACTACTGAAGGGCAAATGAGCTTTTAGTGAGCAGGGAGTGCCACGGCCGTGTAATGCTGCAGACAGCTACAGACATGGGTTTCTTTTCCCTCTCCCAGCCTCTTATGCCTTGCTTATGCAGAATAATCACAACGGTTTCTTTTCCTGATGCCTCTATGAACTTAAACATAGGCAGCAATTCCAAATCATGCTGTGAAATGTGGAAGAAGTGCTAAATCCCATACCCACTGTGGGCACAGGGGAGGACTGAGCAGGGCACCCTGGCCCGTGCAACATGGCCCAGCCCTGCTGCAATTCGCTCTCATGTGCTTGCACTGATCACTGTTCAGTCACTGCACCCTCAAATAGTCGTGGGTAACCCCGAACCCTGGCTAATGAAATCTCTGGCAGGACTACTTTTTCAGCAGGCAGGGGAGAAAAACAACGTCACCTGCACTTTGATCTTTCGAGTCCACTGATCTCAAAAATTAACTAAGCTTTTCCTCTACCTATTGCTTGTGCTAACAGAAGGCACTAACTGACCTTGCAGCTTTTTTTCGGAAATTCAACTATTAGTCACTGTAAGTGTTCCTGGAACATGCACTCACCGTCTTTCCAGAAATCTGCGCATCTTCCTGCTTATACAGAGTAGTACTACTGCTACAAACTCTGCAGAGCCAGGAAATATCCATTGTGTCCTTCTCCTTCAAATTAAAACTGTTTCATTTCTGTCCCATGTGGGGCCAGTTTTGTGATCAGCAAGTATGTTTTTCTACTCCTTAAAACATAGTTTTGAGAATGCAGTCAATGTTCAAAGCCCTAATTTGACAGCTGTACCCTGCAGTATAGTCTTTCTTTTCCAAAGCTGTCAGAAAATTTATGTAATTCCAAGGAAGGGAGATAACCTCAGTAACATTTGAAATGTGCCTGTGCTGCAGACAGATGTTTCATGACTTTAGAGAAGTGACTGGTCAGTTTTATGAGGCTAATGCCAGTAATACAATTCCCAAAAGACCATACATCAACAAAGGAGAATTCTGTTTTAAAATGCAGACACAGAGCAAAATTAGAAACACAAAATAATTTAGACTGCAGTACACCTCTGCTGGTCATGTAGTCCAGGGTCTGCTCAAAGCAGAGACAACTTCAAAATAACATTAGGTGGTTCAGGGCTTTCCAAGTTTGTTTCTTTTTCAGTGAATAATTTTTGTGTCTTCTGTCCTCTGGCCCTGAAATTCCACATTCCTGAAATTCCTTACTATTCCACATCTTGCCTAACACCTCTGCAGGCAAAGGAGCACTGCACACGTCTGTGGACTTCAGCACTCTCCCTCCCCTCCATCCGCATTGGCACATTTCAACACTCCTCTCCTCTCCTGTCCTCTCCT
>VZTF01002837.1:1785996-1822865 GCA_013397755.1 Cnemophilus loriae | reverse complement strand
CTGCAGGCCCTGTCACCGACCTGTTCTGTGACACTCAGCACCTGGCAGCCTCTCCTCTCCTCTCCTCTCCTGTCCTCTCCTCTCCTCTCCTCTCCTCACAGTACTGCGGTCAGCAGTACTGCCACGGCCCGCTAGACGGTGCCGTCCTACAGGCATAAAACCCTTAGCGTTAGACGCCAACTCTGCTTTTTTCCTGGAAGATGCCCTACGTGTGCGCAGCGGCCCGGCGCTGTGCTGCGGGAACAGCCCCCGGGGCCTCAGGAAGACCCCCTTGGCCGGGCCTCAGCCCGGAGATGCCCACCCGAACCCCCACAGGCACCGCTGCAGGAATGCCGCAGCAGGCCCGGGGATCCCGCGGTGCCCCGCTCGGTCCCGTGCAGCAGCGAATGGATTGCAGCCAGGCACGTGTCCTTGCAGAGTGGCAAGTCACAACAAAAAACATCACACCAGGGTGGCAAGTCGCACCAGATGAGCAAAATTTCCAAGGAAGTGCTGGTATATTTCCTCACCCAGATGAACCTGCATGCCATAGCGCAATCACTCCCAAAGCTGGCAGAGCACAAACTCCTTGGAGGGTGCAGAGCTCAGCCCTGTGTGCAGTCCAGCCCTCGACCCAAGGGAAGGCAGTACCAGCAGCTCCCGGAAATACCCAATCTTTCTACCTGCTGCACACCTCCTGGTGTTCTAGCCCATCTCCCCTTGACTGGTGAAATGAAGGGCTCTCCCTCCCCACAGAGGGCCTGGCTCCAGGGTAAGGAAAGGGTTTCACATCATCCTGACAGCATCTCAGAGCTGCAAGCACTGGAAACATGGTTATCAAAGTGGTTGTCACTTCATGCCAGGTATTTCCCACTTTGCACCAAACAGGCATGCTGAGATGTAACACAACCCTGCCCAAATTAAGGCGCTTTGCTCCCTTCTCCCTGAACCTGACTGTTTGGAGGGGCTGTGTTTTCTGGGATGTACCACATCTCCTTTTCAGGCAAGTGGCTGTCCCACTGCCACAAGGCATGCCTAGAGATGTGCTGTCCTAGGAAAGCGTCACTTAGCCAGAGAGCACACCTGAGGAGGAAAACGCAAGGTTTAGTCACCCAAATTGCTACTCCCATGAGTACATGAGGTACAGGTAGTTTCTAGACCCTCAGAATAGGCGCCATCATCACTGCCAGTGAAATCTCCTGAAGCAGGAATTAGGGAGTCATTTCCAAGGAAATGCTGCAGTTTACTCATTGGATTATCTCTTTTTGCTCGTATTTGGCACTCTAAGAAAATATGTACCCTTCACACAAAGCTTCATCAAGTTACATTACATTTGTATGTTTTTATGTGATGTGAAGGTCCTGTCTTGCATTTCTATAACTATGCAATTCACAGAGAAAACTGTTATGCCCTATACCACCATCCCAGTTAGAGCGATGTCTAAAAACTTGTCCAAAACTCCTAGGTGTTTGTTTCCTTGTTTGTTTTTAACATGGCACAAGCAAACAGAGGTGGAAACACAATGACCCAATGAGTTAGAACATGGGGTTCAATCTCAATATCAGATCTTCACAGTAGTTTCAAGAGAAAATCCCTTTTAAGTCTCTTCCAGTCCAGATTAAAATGTCACCTCATGTCTAAGGAGAAGCCAGCACAGCCCACAGCTTTTTCTCAGGCAAGGCACAGCCACCTAACATGGTTCCCAGATGGGGCACCAAAAAGGCTGTGTTTCCTGACTTTAGCCAGTATGTTCCTCTTGCTTTCCCACTCTTTCTCTCTAATTTCCCTTAGTCTAGGAGCACCCACAACCAAGATACTCAAAGCTTTTGTGTGAACTAACCCTACAAGAAATGGCATAGCAGGACACACAGCTCTCAAGGCAGAGGAAGAAGAAAATGTTTTTGCTCAGCTGAGGAGCTATCAGTTCACATCCCCTTGGGCAGATGATTCGAAGCGAACTTGGGTCTTACCCAGAGGAGCTCAGAGACTGTAAATACGAGACCACCTCATCATCAGCTCCGAAACTGCTTTTCAGGGAAACCATTTTGCAAATTGGGTCATACTCACTAATAGCCTGGTGATGACCAACACTGTGCTGTTGCAAATGAAGCATTCACCAAAAGCAGTTCACCCAGTGCTACTGACAGGTTCAAACAGAAGATCAGGGCCTGAGGCTTTGTCTAAAATCAAAACTTTCTGTAATTTAATGGAATTCAATTAACAAAGCAAATTAATTAAACAGTGCAAATGCCTGAGCAGGCTATCTAAATCTGCTGTGCCTTAAGGCTTATTTACAAACAGTTTTGTGCTGCATTGACCATTCCTGTATAGCTTCTTTATATCAGTGTAACTCATCTGTGGAGAGACCTCATTATATCACACCAGGGGATGCCCTGATTTAGCCAGAGCAATTTCCAAACAGAGTTAGTGAAAACAATACAAGCATTGTGTATGTGAATTCAAACAACTACCCAATTGATTTAAGATAAACTGGGTTTAGATAAAGTTAAGCTGTCCCTACAATATTGTGTTTGTCGTAAATCACTGCATATGCTTTCACCTTCTCCAGAGGAGAAACAAATGGTCTCACTAGTAAGTGAGACTGTAGGACGAGACGTGCGTTAGCTCTAAGCTGCCATGAGCAGGCTCTGAACGCAGCTGATGCGTTAGCTGAAGATGAGTGTCACCAGCACAGCGTGCTCACGGCACAAATGTACCGAGAACACGGCCAGTCCTGCGTGTCTCCTGACTTTAAATCATCCACGTACTCAAACCACTTGCAGTTCATTGCTGAAAGGCATTATCGTCAAGAAGCAGCACCTCTTATCTTTCCTCCCCGGGGCATTGCTTTGCTATCACATGCTAATAGCCATAATCCACTTTTCATCCAGCACAACCAGGTAGCAAGATTAATGCAGAATCTTGTCTGCTTTAATGTACTCAGCTTCTCCCAGCACAGCCACAAGCTAAATGTGCCTGAGTGGTTTTGGCACCAGAGGTATGAGATTGTCTTCTTAACCATCACATGACTGCTTTTCCCAGGAAGAGACCTGCCTAGAGTGAAGGGCTGCATAGCTGTCTGTGTTGCTTCTGGACAAATTTGGAACTGCATAAAAGCAGTCTTTGTGAAACAGTTTGTTGGCTTCTCTTGACTTGAGTACCAGAGATCAGGCCTTTGCTCCTGGCTCTGTCACCAGCCCTCCGTATGGTCCTAACCCCTTCTGTGACTTGGCTCCTCTTCTGCGTCTGTCACTCCTGTATGTGGAAGTCACAAATGTTTTGGGGCAGGAACCAACACTTCATCCTAAGAGGTTTTCAAGGCTCAACTGGACGAAGCCCTGAGCAGCCCAGTCTGATCGCAGAGCACACGTGCTGTGAGCAGGAGGTTGGAGCAGAGACCTCCCGAGCTCCCTCCCAACGTGAGCTATCCTGTGGTGCTGTGATTCACAGCAAATACCACATAGAATTGGTGTGGGTTTGGGAGAAACGGTATGGAAAAGGCTTCAAAGAACAAATATTTTTGGTTGTTACGTCATCCTTACTACAAGAGAAAAAAGTATTTTCTCCATTGTTAAATCTATGGAATTCATCAAATTAAAAGGGAAAGTCTACCTGAACATCCAACAAAGTATTTATCTCATGGAGTGCTTTAGGAAGCAATAGTAAATGAACAACAAAGTCTGTCTTCTGGGAGTTCAGGCCGAAATTTTAAGCCTTGTCTGTAAGAGTTTTAACTTGTCTGTACAAAACCAGAAAAATTAAACTACAGCTGCTTTGGCTAAGTGTAGATTAGGCCATGGAAGTTTGGAATTAAACCAGTATAAATGAAACCATCATGAGGGTCCAAGGTTAGCTCCTGTATACAGCTTCCTTCTTAACACAATCAATTCATTTCCCCTGAAGACTCAGAAGAATAGCATCAGTAACCACAGCAACACTGAAACGTAAGTATCATTTTTAGCTCCATGATGTAGGCTGCACAAAATAAGAGAACATATTTTGAAAGTTTTTGTCACAACCTACTTTATTTCTTCAGGGCTTTATATTAATAACAAAACATGTATCTGGGATTTTTAAATCATTCTTAAAATTTTCATTGGCAGATGATTGGCTTACATTGATTGTAGCTTGCAGTGAGGAAGTCAATGAAGCCTCAGCTTTTCTGCCTCCTGTGGCATTCTTCTCAGCACAGAGGAGATAAATTTGGTCACCTGCCCTCAGGCTTTCTGGACCCAAAGCAGAGTTTGAAACCCCTGTTGCAAACCATGGAAGAGACTCAAATGGTATTTCTGAGCATCACACCAACCAGCCTAATGGATCTCAAATATCCAAATCGGTGGCTTCCCTCCTGCAGCTGGAGGACAGCCTAGGCCCATGCATGAGATCTTGTCCTGTGGGCCCTGCAGCATTAGGATATGTTCAATCAGCCCTCAGCACTGGGGGCCTCTGCACCATGTCCCCATAGTGCCTAGGGCATGACTGGCCCTGCCCAGGACAGCATCCACCTGAGAGGAGCCTTCACAGCAGGATGCTCATCACAGCCACCCCACGTATACCAACACATTGGACACACTGACTCTGGGAGATCAATGTGAGCCTTGAGAGGTATCATAACCCTTCATTCAGAGGGGTACAGGCCACCAGAGAAGGCTGCAGCACAAACCTCCATCTCAAGCGGATCTGCAGAGGTGATGGAGTTCTACAGTTCCAGAGGCACCCCTGCAGGGCACTTCCCTGTCTTGAGATATGAGGTATATTGATGTACACTTCTTATTGAGATACCTAGACAGGTCAACTTTCAGAATTACTGTATAAGCCTTAAGGAGCCTAAATAGAAGCCAAATAGTTTATCAGCAGTCCTGGCTAACCAGGGAGGTCCCAGGTGACTGGTAGTTGGCGAACATGACACCCATCGATGTGGAGGATCAAAAGTAGGATCTAGGGAACTATGAGCCTGTCAGCCTGGCCTTGGTGCTGTGGAAGGTCATGGAACAGATCATTCTGAGTGCCACCACATGTCACATTTAGGAGAAGAGGATCAGCCCCAGACAGCATGGGTTTGTGAAAGGCAAGTCCTCCTTGAACAAACGTCTACTGCAAGGTGACCTGCTTAGTGGATAAGTGAAAAGCTATGGTTGTTGTCTACCTGGACTTCAGTAAAGCCTTTGAAACTGTTTCCCTCAGCATTCTCCTGGAGAAGCTGGCTGCTCATGGCTTGGGTGGGTGCACTGCTCACTGGGTAAAAAACTGGCTGGATGGCCAAACCCAGAGAGCGGTAGGGAATGGAGTTACATCCAGCTGGGGGCTGGTCACTAGTGGCATTCCCCAGGGCTCTGTATTTGGGCCAGCCCCATTTAATATCTTTTTTGATGATCTGGGTGAGGGGATCAAGTGCACTCTCAGTCAGTTTGCAGATGACACCAAGTTTGGCAGGGGTGTTGATCTGCTGGAGGGCAGGAAGGCCCTGCAGAGGGATCCGCACAGGCTGGATCAAAGGGCCAGGGCCAATTGTATGAGGTTCAACAAGGCCAAGTGCCAGGTCCTGGCCTGGGGTCATAAGAACCCCAGGCAGTGCTACAGGCTGGGGGCAGTGGCTGGAAATCTGCCTGGCGGAAAAGGATCTGGGGTGCTGGTCAACAGCAGCTGAACATGATCCAGTGTGTGCCCAGGTGGCCAAGAAGGCCAATGGCATCCTGGCCTGGATCAGCAATGGTGTGGCCAGCAGGACCAGGGCAGTGACCATCCCCCTGTACTCGGCACTGGTGAGGCCACACCTCGAATCCTGTGTTCAGTTCTGGGCCCCTCACTGCAAGAAAGACATTGAGGGGCTGGAGCGTGTCCAGAGAAGGGCAGCGGAGCTGGGGAAGGGTCTGGAGCACAAGTCCTGTGAGGAGCAGCTGAGGGAGCTGGGGGTGTTTAGCCTGGAGAAAAGGAGACTCAGGGGAGACCTTATTGCTCTCTACAACTGCCTGAAAGGAGAGGGTTGGTCTCTTCTCCCAGGTAACAAGTGATAGGATGAGAGGAAATGGCCTCAAGATGCACCAGGGGAGGTTTAGATTGGGTAATAGGGAAAATTCCTTCATGAAAAGGGTTGTCGAGTTCAGTAACAAGCTGACCAGGGACACAGTGGTACCGCCATCCCTGGAGGTATTTAAAGGCTTACATAGATGTGGCACTTAGGGACATGGTTTAGGGCTGGACTTGGCAGTGTTAGTTTTATAGTCAGACTTGATGATCTTAAAGGTCTTTTCCAACCTAAATGATTCCATGATTCTGTGGATTCTATGGAAAGTTTCTTTTTTTAGCCCAATACATTAAAAGAAAAAATAGAAACACCAGTCTTCACAGTGCAGAATCACTTTCACTGAAAGATTTGACAGGAAAAGAAGAAGCTGAATGAAATCCTGTGAGGTCCTGACATACCACTGCTTTTATGCAACTAAGAGTCATTTGTTTCATTTATCACATGTCACTCTAGAAGGAAATGCTCTTACATAAAAGTACAGCTATGAACTTCCTCAAAATAATTGTCTGATACCTTACCACCTCCAGCAAGAGATTTAATAACTCCCACAAATACTCAAAAGTCTTTGAATACCTCTGTATCCATGTCTTCATTTTCCCCTAGTTTTAAATGAGTACTTAATCCATGCGCAAATGTGTTCTTTGATCCTTGGCAACTTATTATCCTTGAAGAGTCTTTAGTATTACTTTGTTGTTCCTGAAAGCCTTCTAGAAACCCAAGTATATGAACCACACTGCCTTAGCTCCCATGACCATTTTTTAAGGATGGCCTTACCTCAATCTTGAACCACAGCAGTTTGATGGTCTTCCTGCTATGAAGGGATCGTGCATTTATTCAAATCTGTGGTATTTCAGACAATGCTTTTGTCACCTGTGAATGCTTCACCCTTTCATATGTTTCCTTTCAAATCTAACAATATTTATATTGTTGTTTGTTGTTTTAGGGGTTTTTTTTAACTGAACATTGTGGCTTTGACAGTAGGATTTTAACCCCAGGCCTGTGCACAACTCCATTTTCAGTGGAAAGCTTCCATTCCACCTGCCTTTTCTCTGACTAGCTCCTCTGTGGTGCAGTCTACAAATACAATCACACTGCACATACTTCATTTATATAAAGAAGCTCACGTATCTCATTCTTATTGGGTTTCCTGCATTTATCATCATTGTAGTCATTCTATCCATCCATCCTGGGCTAAAGTATAATCTTAAAATTATATTTTTGGTATTTAGATCTGGAGCTTTTATGCATGGTGACTGCATTTTGAGTCAATCACTTAAACTAATTACCTGATTTGACTGCATATCTTCTTTAATATACAGAAGCACTGTTAGAGCTGGGCAGCTACTCTTTTTTTTTTTTTTAATAATAAGAATAATTTTTTCCTAATTGTTACAATATCCCAATAATTATTGTTTTCCTTTCCAGTTCTGAGGTGTCTGCTATGTCAACGTTCAAATTGAAAAGCAAATATACCTGTTCCATGATTTCAGCTTTTAAACTCCTAGTATGTCAGGGAAGCACACACACCTTGATACAGTTACCTCTGTGCATGTGTGTATGTGTGCATGTGTGCATGTGTGTGGTCACATGCACATGCACCTTGTTCAAACAGGAATTTTTTTCCTCAGAATAACCTTCACTGTTTCTCTCCTGGGCTATCAGCCTCTACACTGCCATTCATCTGAAGATGTTGTTTTTCAGGCCTTTGTGCCAGAGGACATGCTTTTCAGATGCTATAGCTCTTTGCTTTCTCACAGTTGTTTATTAATCTCCCATACAACTTTTTCCGCTTTGAATACCACCTTCCCTTTCTAGCATTTCTTAATGTAGAACCCGCATTTTCAAAAGCTTCCTGTATGTGTGAACTCTGCAGGATTTCTTTTCCTCATTTCCTAAATCACAACCTGAGACTGATTTTCAGTCCTTCTATACTGACGGGAGAATTTCAGCAAAGACAGCCATGGGAAAAGGCAGACCACATTGCAGCTACTCCTTAAAAGCTTAGGTAAAGATCTTCAAGATCTCCCGCTGTTGCATCTAGCTGGCATCAAAAACCCAGTTATCTACATGCTGGACTTCCTGGAAGATCCTGGAACTAAAGGAACTTCCATTTTAACCTGCCTCTTCCCATCCATGATGGAAAAGTTCCCATGGCACCCACAAATGGAGTATCTCTGGTGCAGTCCTCACAGGGCAGAAGGGGTCTACCAACAGGATAATTTCCCTCCTCTGGCAGCTTGCTGCCTTTCTGCCATTAAAGTGTTTTCTCTGCAGCAGTCCATGTAGCTGGCCTAGAGGTAAGATTTTTTTATTATTTGTCTCAAGGTCTTGTTGATGAACATTTTTCTTTATTTCCAGCTTAGTTCCCTTTTTTCCTCTTAGCCTCAATAGAGAGCAGTACTGAACTAAGCCCATTTTCCCAAATGGAAGACTTCTCTCGTCTGATAAACTAGGATGCTCCAGGGGGATTTAAATCTGCAACACAGTGAAAGTCAAACTATATCAATTATGTGTTATCCTACAGAAGACTGTTCATGTACCTGAACAAAGAGAATATGACAAAGCCCTAGAAGTGTTTATCAGATTTGAGAGATTGTGTAACAGCAAGAGGTGGTGAACAGTAGGTAGGTAGCATTTATACATGTCTTGTGAATCATAAGCTTCTTCAAAGTAGGGTTTAACACAGGAAAGTTATACCAAAAGTACGATCTGCTTGTCTTCAGAAGCAGGGAAGGGGTTTTCTTCAAACAGACAGCTACAGACCCTTTTATTTCACCAAAGAAATGTCAGGGCAAAGAAGGCAAGAGGCACAATTACTGAAAAACATTTTGAAAATTAATAGCAAAAACGTGTTTTGACCCTAACAGGCAGACAGACCCAGTATCTTGTCAAGATGCCGTCAGGATATGTGGAGTTCAGGAAGTTCATCCCCACGACCAAAGTCTCTGATAACAAAAAAGCTGCAGAAGTGTCTCTGGTGGGTGCAGGCTAGTGGGACACTTGTCACCCCCAAGCCATGCTGGGGCTTGTGCACATGTGCCAGTGCAGGACATCAGACTCAGAGGGAGGCTTCGCACTGACTTTGGCAGGTAGTGTCTGGCTCCTAATCAGCCTGTACAAAGGGGATGCCTATAAACAGCTTAGCCTCTCTTTGTGATACTGGCTCCTTGGTGATTAAAAAAAAAACTTTCAGTATTACAAATAGAAAATTATGTGGGAACAGCAATTACACTCCCCTCACTGTAGTCCAAAGCAGGCAGGAAAGTTATTTCATTTTTCTCCATGAGTTCCTGTCTGCCATTTTGGAGAAATCTTGAAGCCCTGGACTGGTTTGATCAAAGCCTTCCTACACTGTCAAACTTGCAAATAATTCATGAAGTGTAAGGGACTGAAACCTGTCATAAAGTATGCTGTAATGGTACACTTTTTAAAATATGTTGGCCATATTCTTTATAGCAGCACTTGGAAATAGGCATATCCTTTAATTGCTTAGCAGCTGCCAGTTTAATGCTTAAAACATGATTTAATCCACTGAGTCAATGAATCAATTCCTTGTGCTTCCACATGCTTCCAAGGGATATGCTCATTTAAGTGTCTGGCAAAACATTTCTGTGACCTCTTAATTCACGTCACGATGAAAATTCCACAAGTAAACTGAAACTTTAGGTTCACCTAAGTGATGCACTCTGAGTAACAGCAGACAAATCCACTAAATCATCTCCTAATCTCTTAATATTCATGTCTCTTCCACTGAATCTCAATTGTGCATACTCTGATCTCAATGTGAAACATTTGGGATTAACGTCCACATTTTAAAAAGCAGATGCTGGTTCTGGTGACCTTGGTATCTGAGGACTAGCTTGAGAAATTTGACCTGAAACTGGATAGAGGATCTGATCTGCAGATGGCACAGAGCCTCCTACTCCAAAATTCAGACAAATTCTTCTTGACTTTTCTGATCCAAGTGTAATCCTAGAGTAGTTGTTTCTGATTGATTGTTCTGCATTGTCACTCTTATTGCAGGATGGGTTACAGGCAGTGGGAAAACAGAAGCTGAAGAGAAGAGAGCAGCTTGTTTTTACCTACCAGCTCATAAAGTCTCTCAAAGTCTTCTAAATCTCAACGCTTTCAATTTCTGTTCACTCAGGAGACAGCAGAGTCTGTTCATACCTCAGGGCAAGAACATTGCCACATGTGCCCTCTCCTCCAAGCTGTTCTGCGCCAAATAGACCCATCAGCAGGTATGCAAGGGAATGGTATCTAACTGGAATGCTGCAGCTTTCAGTGTTGTAGAAGTAGTGCCTATCTACAGGCTTTGAGACAGGCAGCTCTCTGAGGATGACTTATAATCAAAGGAGAATAAAGCTCTCCCACCAAAAGCTGACCCTGGCATCAGAAAGTTGAAATTTCCATCAGCTACTAGCAGCAACAAGGAGAGAAAAAGATGTGTTTAAAAGAAGCAGTATCTGATGGAGCTCTCAGACTTACATATCAAAATAAGAAGGCTAAATTACAGGCTATATGTCTTTCTGTGTAAGATACATTTTGGAGTCATAGGTGGTGGGTTTCTTCCTGTGCTGGTTTCAGCTGGGGTAGAGTTAGTTTCCTGCACAGTGGCTGGTGTGGGACTGTGTTTTGTGTTTGTGCTGAATAGAGCACTGATAATACAGAGATGTTTTTGTTACTGCTGAGCAGGGCTTACACAGAGCCGAGGCCTTTTCTGCTTTTGTACTGCCATGCTGGGGAGGGGGCTGGGGGTGGATCAGAGGTTGGGAGGGGACACAGCCAGGACAGGTGGCCCCAACTGACCAAAGGGATATTCCAGACCATCTGACATCATGCTCAGTTTATAAACTGGGGGCTAGAAGGAGGAAGGGATGTTTAGAGTGATGGCTTTTGTCTTCCCAAGTCACCACTACACATGGGGGGTCCCTGCTCTCCTGAGGATGGCTGAACACCTGCCTGCCCTTGGGAACCAGTGAATTAATTTCTTGCTTTGTTTTGCTTATGTGTGTGGCTTTTGCTTTCTCTATTAAACTGTCTTTACCTCAACCCACGATTTTTTATCTTTTACCATTCTGATTTTCTCCCCAACCCCACCAGTAAGGGAGTAAGCAAGAGGCTGCGTGGGGCTTGGCTGCTGGCTGGGATTACACCACAACACTTCCTCATCTCACTAAAGAAAATCTTGAGCCTTGAATACGAGATTGTATCATAAACAGCCTTAATCAACTTAATTTCACAACTCTGTTCTTTGATCTTGATAACACATAGTTTGTAAATACAAGCTCCCTGTTTCTTTTGTTTTGAGATAATCAGACTTCTTAGCAAGGCATTTGGAAAACTGAATTACTTTTGTTGTTGATCATAACTGCAAATTTATGCAGTTCAAATTCAGTAGAACTGGGATGTGAGGAGGAAGTGCGCAAAAAATATTACAAACATACCTATCAAAAGGGAGATTGTTTTCTGCCATATGTTGAATTTTATATATTCATGGAAAAGGGGTTAAGAAATAATTCTGTAATAAAAGACCCTTTGGCACTAGGTAAAGGAGACAAATATAGAAACAAACCTTGAAATCCCAAGTCTTTATATTTAAATTCTGACTGGTGTTGCTTGTCAGAGCCAAATTTAATATTCAAGGTCAAAAGAAAACTTGTGCAGAAAATCTCTTTCTAAGCCAAGATAGCTCATTAATCTGATTGATTGAAAAAATAGCTTGGGAAGTGAGAAGTGTGCCTTTTTGCTCCTAAACTTAAGATCAGTACATTTAGCGGTCAATGTTTCTGGAGTTTTAGTTCATCTGAATGAAAAGAATTGATTTTCAGAGGTTGGGAGTTGGCACATTTGTCAAATCCAGCAATTTTTGTTAAGGTGTCAAGGTGTTTACTTACGAAATAAGATGTCTCAAGTGATTTGTCAGCTTTGAAGAGTACTGGCCAAGATCTGCATTTTAGAATTTGATCATTTCAATGACTCCTAAAATGCTTTGTAACCATAATGAAATGTAGGGCACAGTTGGTAACAATTGCCCATTTTTTGGTACTTATGTTTTCTTATTTAAAACAGTAATCCTGGATTTGTAAAAGGCAACCCAAGGTGGAAAATCAAGGTTCTTGGTGCCATCATAAAGAAGCCATAGGCTCATATAATTGAAAATCAAGGTCCTTTTAGGAGATTCAAACCTCACTCTAAAATCAGAGGTGATGATCAAAATACAATCCATTACATATGATTCATTGAAATGGAAAATAAATGTTAAAACCACACTTAGAGAAAAGTTAATAACAGGTAGGAGAAAAAAACTGTAACCTTTCTGCCTTTTGGCAAAATTTTCGCTGTCAAACAGTCTTTAGAGATGCCAAAGTCCAAAGCAACCTCTCCACTAGCACCTTTAACACTAAGATCATTTTATTTAAAGTCCTGGAATGCAAGATAGTGGTACAAGTAATGAAGCATAATTAAGGCAACTGCAGAAAGAGTGGTAGTGACTGATGATGTTATGCACAGTTGTACTTGTCAGTCTCAAATTCTGGTCTAGATGAAATGAGTGAGATAATAGGCTGAGTAACCTGCTATACTATGCAGAAATTAGTAACCAAACCAGCATTAGTTACTCAGTGCACAGATAGAAAGACATAGAACTTTAAATGGTCTTTCCAGGTCTCTCCATTCATTAAGACAATTTTAAATGTCAAGCTTATTACTCAAGCCTCAATTTTACTGACAAAAGACCTTTACTTAAAATCATAGCAGCCACAGCAATTTTATAAGTACAGAGCAAAAGGTTCCAGAGTAATATTCCTGCTGATTTTGGACTTTGGAGGTATTCATCTCACATAACTTCAGCTGTCTAAAAGTAAGGTATCCAGCCTCAGTTAAAGATTAAGTTCCCTCTCTAGTCAAGGAAGAAGTGAATCACCCTTTGAAATGTCTTCCTTTGCCTCTCTGGCCATTGATGCAGGCTATTTCAAAAGCTTAGCCTGGACCTTACTTTTGGGTGACTGGAGTTAGTCTGCCATGGCTTCAGTGCCTCACTGGTACAGACCCCACACAGGGGGTCTTTGAGGTGTGAAGAAAATGTTCCAGGTGATGTGGTGTCCTTGTGACATTGATTTCTCCAGCATGTTTGCAGTATATGAAGGGTCTGTCACTAATCAGTCAGTATTTTGGGGTACCTCATCTCCTATATTTGGCTCTTCACATGACACCATGTTTGGCTCTTCACATAACACTGACTTTTCAGCCGTTAGCAGTAAAAGCGCAAAAACCAGATGGAAATAACTGTAATGGGAAATAGAATAACTCTTTGCTAGAAGAAACCAAGTTTCAGAATTAATAACATAGAGAGAAATCAACCTAGCAAGACAGATGAGATATATAATCAGTGAAGTCGTGTTGCTCAAAACAGTGCTTTGATAACTTCTACTTTTTAAATACTGTCACAAACAAATCAATGGATGTTAGTCAATTTATCATTCTCTGTGGTTAGAGATTAGTTCCTGGGAAACGACTGCAATATCTTAGCATGATTACACAGTATTAAATAATTATTCAGTGTGAAATAATGCTCTTCACCAGCACTGCCAACAACTCTGAATATTGTTCTGCCTAAGTAAAGAGTAAAAGTTCTGGTCCATATTCAGTTATTTTTGCCTCATTTGTTCAAATGTAAGGATGTACTCTACAGTCAGAACCATTTTTATTTAGGGAAAGTGCCTTCTGGGTTTATTAGATGATGTCCCTGTCTCAAGGTATGGTTAGTGAAGGAGATAAGGGTAGCTAGCCCAGAGTAGCCAGCAGCTGCAGAGTATCCTTGTATCTTTAGGAATATACTTAGGGAAATCTACATGTGGCACCAAGGGCCCACCATGGTCAGCGGAGATACAGAGCTCAGTTCAGATTAGGTGTTCAGTGCCATCCGACACATCTGGTCCCCAGCTGCAGCTACATGAGGCATTAATCTCCTACGGGTTCCTGTACCATGTGTACCAGCCCACATGGATGTCTTGGATACTCAAGCACATCTCAATCAGCACTAGGCACCTATATGCAGACAACTGGATTGAATCCTGAGAAAGTACAGCCAGCAGACCTCAGAAAATATTTCAGTTCACCCTGACATATTTGCCCACTGCTTGAATAAGTTCTGCTTACACAAGGTTTTGGTGCTCTTTGGGATGCCATGAGACACTCAAGAGGTGGTTGCCAGACACCGCCCATGACCTACGAAGGACCATGGCCTGCTGGAGGCAAGGCAACTTAAATGACACTGTGTGCTGGCACCCAACCAGGCATGCAGGTCGCTAGTGCCTGGCCACTGAGCAGCTCCCTCCACCCCAGGGATGTCTCAGCTGGGATGCCATGACCCGTGATAGGATCCTTGGCACTACAGCTCTCAGTCCCCCACACTGAGGTTTCATGATCTCAAACTGAGTCCTACCCTGAATGCTGGACAGTTGTGTCTTGTCTTTTATTCTCTTGCCGAAGAAGCTGGAGTGGCCTCTAGAGAGTTTTATTTCTCAGAGATTTAGCAGTACTCATGGATCCAAAAGGCCTGGAGAAATTATCTTTTCCACTCTTCTCACAGGTGCAGGGAACTCTAGGAGAAGAGGATAGTGCCTGTAGCTCTCAAGCAGAGAACTCTTAGGTAAACTTTCCCTGGTGCCACCTCTTCTCCCCTGACCTACTCTCCTTTCCCATAGCATATTAATCAGATGAGTCTTCAATACCCCAACCCAGCTTCACCTGAAAGGCATCTGCCTCTTACTCCACGTGCTGCAAAACTGAGCTGCCAAGGAGGAACAGCAAAATAGAAGGAGAGAAAGGGTAAGCATGTTGAGTTGTTTGAGAGACTGATGGCTCCGCTAAATTCACTCTTGCTGTAATCCCACAACCTGTAATAAACTGCAGAGACAAACTCACTCCAAAGCTCTTTGGCTCTCATAAATTGTCTTCTATGGGCCCAAACCAAAGGCTATGGAAATTAATGAATCTCCTCTCCATGACTTTAATGATCTTCAAATGACCTTGGCATAATTTCTTCTGCTTCCCATCTTTTCTTCTCTATTTTTTTTCTGCTGCAAAACTTTACAGCCTCAAATACACTGTGAATTATGGCAACCAGTTACAGAAATCTAATTCTTCAAGTGGCTGTATTACGTTCTGCCAGATAATCTGTCTGTGCAAACCAGCCTCAAAACAGGAATTCAGCCCTCCTGAAATTAAGCTGAGAGGAAACAGAAAGGAACTATTTCTTGAAATGTAGATCTGCTACTGAATTTTAAAAAGATGTGGCCATGCTCACGGTTAATCTGTTCCATCTGTGACACTCTCCTATAAATAATACTGTTCTCTCTGGGTGCACGTGTCTTCATAAATCTGGTGCAAGTTGACTGTGTCAAATTTTAGCTACAAATGTTAAAATTCTTTATTCATCTATTGAACCAGCCCCAAGTGCCACTTTCTCTTATTATTTCAAACTTACGGTGGCCAGACCAGGCTTATACCTGGTCCTTAGTAAAAACCTGTCACTTTCCATGTTCCTCCTGCCTTGGAGGACGTGATAGTTGATGCATCCAGGCACAATGCATCCAGCTGATTTGTATTATCCAGGCAACAAAGAAGCATGATTATGGTTTTGAATAAGTACAGCTGGGAACTTTGCTATGAACTAGCCAAACCAAGACAAGAAGTGCCGCCTTTTTACCCCGTGCTGAAAAACAAGAGAAAAAATATTTCTGTTTTTCCTTAGCATAATATTTATACTTCCATAATTCCCATTTACAGATGCAATATACAGGCAGAAAGACAAAGGACTGCTCAGGAAAGGGTAAAGCTAGAGAGAAGCATGGGATGAAGAAAAGTCAGATTCTTTCCAAGAGACATAAATCATCTCACTGGTGAATACACTGAAGGTGAGCCAGCAGGAAACCTGGGAAAGATATTCACAACCAGTTCAGAGCAGGTGAGGTCTCAGCTGAGGCCTGCTCATCTCCATCATCCTTAACAACTTACTGGATAAACATGTTTCAGGGATGGCATAGTTATAGTTCATTTTCCCTTAGGTAAAAGGACAAGTAGGTGACCTCTAAGGAACCACCCAGCCCTGGTTTTTTCCAGCTATAATTCTCAGTCACTTAGGAAACTGGCACAAGAAAAGGGGCCACGGTGTCCAATATCACACCTGGGTTCCCATATGGTAATTAGGAGTATAGCATGTCCCACAACATCCCAGCTTTGACACTGCTAAGAAAAACATCCATTTAAAAGGGTACTGATTCTGATTCCATTTAAAACAAATAGCACCTGGTTTCCCATGCTCTTACATGTAACCTAAAAAGTAATCGTTAAAGTGGCTTCTTCAATAAAGTGTGAAAGATTTCTTTGGCTTAAAGCTTTTAAATACTACAGCTGATTTAAAATGAAAGGCGTGAGTAGAAAGCAAACTCTGCTGCACTGATTTCTAAGCACATAGTAAGGTGCATGTCCTATGACCAGGCTGAGAGTTTGAAGCCTTGAGAACTAAGGTTCACTGCAGAAATAACCTGCTGGATTTCCTATTCTGCTATACCTGAGTAAATATTTAGCAATTGCACTGAGTTCAACAGAGGTTGAAGTTAACTTAAATAATCCATGAGAGAGCATTTTCTGTATGGGATGGAAGTCCACTCCAGTAATTTCCTTGGATTGGAAGGACCATGGGATCGGGCCTTTGTACTCTTCCAGAGTCAGAATCTGGCCAGGAGAGTTAAACTCAGATTTTATGCTCAGGATGTTGCACACAGTATATGTACAGCACCCTGGACACCTGGAATACAAATCTTGTTTTCTTAACAGTGAGAAACTGACATTTTATTGCCTCCTGTAAAAAAAAAAAATGAATCATTCATTAAATTGTTGTTATTAGGGTTGTCTAGCAGGTAACAGTAAATGACTGAGAATTTTTTTTTCACCTTTGCATCCTATTTCATTCCAGCTATGCAGCATGTGCCCTTGCATACCAACCCGACGAGGAACTGTTGCATGGTGTAGTTGCAGTGAAGTGTTGCTTTGTTTAAGGGACACTATACTCCCTGGAGGCACCAGCGTTGTATATGGTACTTAATGACCTTCCTTTACTTTAGGTCCTCAGATTTTCCTGACTGGCTTGGCAAGACAGTGAATAGGGCAGTGAGTGATTCTTTGCTTCATCTCAACAAAAACCTAAGTGGATTCGCTGGAAGGCTTAACTGAAGGGGTTGAGGACTTTTTATCCTCCAAGATAGCCCATTTATCTCAGTCCTCCCAGGCTGAAGTAATTTTAGAAATGACTAGGTTTCTGATCCCAGTTCCACTATTAATGGGAATTTATCTGCACCCCCAAAGCTGCCAGCTTCAATCAGAAGGTTGGGACAAAGGGCAAACGGGCAGCACAAACCAAAGATCACTGCTATCCTCCTACCAGTACCTGAGGCAGGTGGCTAAAGCTAGCCCATATTTAGCCCTGTATGGTCCTTACACCTGAGGCTTTTTGATAGACAGGTTTTCAGACAGGCCAAAATCATGACAGCCCCTCCAGAAAGGACTCTCTGAAATAAAAATTTTGTCCTATGCATGATCTTTTGGACCACAAATCTATATTATTTAGGCTTTGTAAGTAAACAGAGAATATCAGCCACTAAATTATGATTCTGCATCAACTCCTGAGCAGACAGTGCTTTACAGATTGCCACTCAGTAGGTGATACAGTATTGTTCATTAAGTTTGGTGGGAAATGACACTACATTTTTCACAGTGCTTGAATGTAATTTGTTCACAGCACAAGTACATGGTGAACACTGCACTTGCCATTTCTCACTAATTATGTGGAAAAATCCACTGAGGGAAAAAGAAACTCTTGCAATATCTTTTTAGCTAACAGGAAAAGGAAAAGGACATGAAAGGCAAATGTACATTTCCACAAATAGAGTATTTTCTCCATCCATATAAAAGCAGAACTATTACCAGAAAATTGTTTTTTGCCCTCAAGGGCTTTGAAGAAAGAAAAGGAAGGTTATATTCAGGGTGAAGTACAAGGTACTGAGTCAGGGCACAGAGCATAAGGAATCATGCCCAAGGCAAAGCTGCTGAGGCAAAGCTGCTGGTATGTAAGGCTGATTAAACAGGACAACAAACAAGGATGTGTTCAGGTGCTCTGGTTCCTACAATATGGGGTATGTGGGTGAAGGATGTTACGGGTTTGCATCCAGGAGATTACACCAGAGATGTCAGTAGTTCTGGTTCAGAAAGAAGATTAAAAATAATATTAATTAGGGTTTTAACTATGTTATTAACTTTTTCCTATAATTTCAAGGACAAAATGTTCAGTTCCCCTGTCTTGCCTATTGTTTCTACAAATTAGTTCTGGATATCACTGCAAGTAATGACCACAGGAGCATTCAGAGGTGTTAAATGCAAGGAGAGTTCAGCCCTGCTACTGGAACTGACCCACCAGGAGAGGAGTCTGGCTAATGGGAAGTTATGTTCCATAACAGAGACCAAAATGATTTGTATTCTGTTTTTAGGGCTCACCCATTTTACACTTCTTTTTTACAATCCTCTTAACCAAAAAACCTAAATGCATAATGAATGATCTGTCAATTTTTTAAAATTTTATTTTATGTACTAATTTTTGTCATCTTTAAGGGAAATATTTTGCAGAAGATGAGTGATGAGCACCGTTTTTATGCACTAATAGTTAGTGGAAAAGAAACATCCTGACATCTCTGACTCCAACCATCAGTGTCCCCTTCAAAGCACGGCACTCTCCTAAATTCTTTTTCAGTTTATCCTAATGGTCTTTCAGGTCTAGATAGAAGGATGCAGTATAAAATGGACTCAGAGCAAGCCCAGGCAGGACACCAACTAACAGCAGATCTAATCCTGACATATCCAAGCCAAAATGTCTGCAACAGGCTGAGAGCAGTCACCTGCAAAGACATAGGGAAAAACATATTTTTCTATGAATTTTAATTACTCTCAGGAAAGAAAATCCCTGTCCTGGACCAATTTTAAAGTAAGGTAAGCACTTACCATAGGCAATCCCACTAGTGAGTCAGGAAGGCAGAGATACCACAAACACCTTGATGCTGCTCCTTAATGCTGTTTTTTGCACAGAACTACGAAACTGCTCCTTGAGTCCCTCATCCTCAGCCCTGCTCCTCTGACCCTGTTAAAATACATTTCCCTGCACGTTTTTGCCTTTTCCCTCCGTCCTTTGAATTTGCCTAAGGTCTGGGAGTGCGGTCTCCATCCTCAGCTGTGGCTGAAGTCTGTGTTTTCGGCTCTCAGGCTGAACTCCTGCCCATTTCCATCTCAGAGGCTGGTGCCAGCGGTCACGTGAGGAGCTTGGCCTTTAGCACAAATTAATCCCATTTCTAAATCTTACTATGGAGGAATAAAGTATGGAGACGTGACCAGGCAGTGGGAAGGGAGGGCCAGAAGAAAAAATAAGTCAGTGTTTTAAAGAAAAAAGCAGCAATTTGAGCAGGGAAGGGGGAAGGAGAGGGGGGGATGTAGGAATCCAAGTCACAACTTTTCAAAAACTGATGTTGGTAATTTTGTCAACATCTTTCCAATCCTTAACCCTACCCCGCCTCCCTTTGGCTGCTGCCCTTCAAAATAATCACTTTACAAGGGCTATGAGCAGCTAGTCTCTGCTGAGTATGAGGGATGGACCACCAGCTGCTCAGAGACCAAGGAACCTGATGGGCAGAGTCCACAAGGAACACAGAGAGCTGGAGCTCAGAGCCGTGATATCTTGTAGGACAGGAGAGATAAGGACTTCAGATCCCTGTTCCTCCATCCCATGCTTCACCCTGAGCCAAGATGCTTCAAATATCTCATTAGTGGCATCTTGTTCTGGCTCCCGCAATTTTCTACTGGCACATCTGACCTTTAATTTGGAAAGGTAGAATTCAGCCTGGCCTTCTACCTTGGAAAGGATGCTGACACCTGCTACATATTTTCACTGGGAAGACAGAGTGATTCCTGGTCTCATTAATACAGTAGATAGCTGGGGTGACTCATGGGACAAGAGAGATGGATATTTTGGGAATGGTGATTCCTAATTAAAAGCTCAGCTTGAAAGGGGTTTCCATGTTTGTGAGTCTGCAGTTAGCTTGGTATTTATTTAGCTGCTAGTATGTGTGAGTTCCTCCGACATTAAACAAGCTCCAGCACACTCAGGGCTTTAAATACACCTTTCTCAGAGCAGGGCACTGTCTTTGACCTTGAGGAAGCTGGAGTATGCCTGGCTCTGGGACAAGTCCAGAATGGCCCCCAGAAGAGGACATCATCTTCCATCACATACCACCCCAGAAGCAGCAGGAGCAGGGGCCCAGAAGGCTCATGCCGGGGGCGTAAAAACCTTTCAGGGGATGTTGTCCATGGACCAGGCACTGTACTGGGAGGGCAGACAATACAGGGTAGAGCACAGTCGCAAAGCAAACACACTGTCACTTGGCACAATCAATTATAGTTGTCTTTTAAGCTGACTGAGACCCATGTAAGGGCTCCGGTGTACGGCACATCACAGTTAGGGCTGTGCTCTGTGATCAGGGACAGCCTTTGGGACAGCAGGGACGGAGCAGCACGCTGTATTCTAGCCAGGCGGTGTGTTACAAGTACTGCAGGAGAGACCAAAAGGACTCCTTAGATGCAGAAAGAGCTGCTTTTTTGGATGGTAGCACTGCCTAATTTTTAAGAGGGCCTTAAAAATGTTTTTTCTTATGTCAAAGAGAGTAACAAAGAGTTACAATGGGTGAGAACAACTCACTCCTATAGGAATTGAAACTTTCACACGCTTTGCAATAGTAATATATGCCTTTGATGACAAGGCTATTTTTCTCCTATCATAATTTTTGTCAAGGAGCACTTACATACCATCCACTTACTTCTCCATGCTTTTTGAGTGTTACTTATGCTAAGCATGGAAGAACATTAAAGTAGGAAAAGAAATGGCAGAGATTCATTAAATACTGTGCTCCACTTAATCAATAGTGCTTTAGCAGTCCTGAGCCAGGTCTCACAGCCTTTTCTCAACATATGCTTTATCTCAAGGCATTTCTGTAATACTTTCTAAACTTACATGACAGACAATAATTATAGACAATAAATAAATACAGACAATGAGGCTCATTTGACTATCTGTTACAGCACGCCTGTGTAGTTAAATAGAACAGCTCAGGGACTCTTATCTGACCAACTGACTATCTGACCCCAGCTGGTTTGCAAATAACTGCAATAAGCCTGTGATAACTTTGTTTTAGTTTAATGCAAAACCAATTAGTATTTGAAGTGAACAAGGCTCTTCCCATAGCAAATCCTAGGGATCAGTCACTAGAAAAACTAGTGCAAATCCTCTGTGATCAGTCATTTCCCCCTTAAATGTTAATATCATCATTCAGTGCTTTCTCTGGATAGAAAAATACATCAGCATTTCATAAAGCCTGGCACAAAATCACCAAGAAGAGGCAAAAGATAACCTATCAAATCCTATCTATCCACCTATCTATCAAAATCTTTCATGGTGAAACAACATTCATCAAATATGAAGAAAAATATGGCAAGATAGAACAGTATTTCAAGGTATCTGTTAAGTACTGGACTTCTTGAGAATGAAAAGTAAAAAATAGGACAATCAACAGGTGCAGAACATCACATGGCATGGGTTAGTAATGCCGTCCTCCCTGATACTACACAGATATCAAGGCACAGCGAAAAAAAAAATATATATAAAATATATCTCATTTGATCACTACTCAGTGAATAAATTAGGAGTTCAAAGATGAATATGCAGAAAGTATTTAATCTTATATTTTTATATGTGTAAGTATATATATATAAAGCCTCCTGCAAGCAATACCTGGTGGTCTTAAAAACACACGAGCACCAGCTGGAGTTATTGCAGTTTGCGATAATGTAAATAAAATTTTAAAAAAAGACAAAACTCCCAAAAGGCTCCATTTCCTCCACATCCCCTCAACAGAGCAGTGAAGTATGAGAGCCATCAGGCCAGGAATGAACAGTGAGAAACTGCAGTATGAATCTGCTCCCTCAGCTGAACCAGGCGCCTCCAAAGTAAAGACTTTGTGACAACATCTGCTCAGTGTAAAATGTTATTTCATGTGCAATGACCAGCACAGAGCTGTCAGAGGTTTTATCAGCTTTCTAGTACACATCATGGTAGCCTAGTGTCAGAAAGCCAGACCTGGGGGACCACAGGGAAACAGGAGAGTTATTTGCCACCAATGTTATTCCCAGATTAATTTTGGTATCTTCGTAGGTATCATCTATAAAGAACCAGTAATCACTTACATTTTTCACCTTTTTATAAACATAAACATTCTGCCTCAGATGAAATACTCAAATAATATGCTCACACAAAATTTCATTTTCAGTGGCTACATTTTACAGTTATAAACTGTACTCCAAAAGTCCACAAATAGCTTTACGGAGGTTCACTTGAGGGCTTCCTTGAATTCTTCCTCGAAGGCTTCTGCAGAAAAACAGTGATATAAGTTTGAACCAGAATAATCAGAATCCATTTCAAGACAAGCAAATGTGAGGGGGAAGGT
Source organism: Cnemophilus loriae (assembly GCA_013397755.1). Classification (NCBI taxonomy): domain Eukaryota; kingdom Metazoa; phylum Chordata; class Aves; order Passeriformes; family Corvidae; genus Cnemophilus; species Cnemophilus loriae. The sequence goes on along the minus strand of VZTF01002837.1, from coordinate 1,800,260 downwards.
CATTGAAGGACTGGATCCAGTGAGCAACCTGAGAGCTTTGTAGGTGAACAAAAAAGAAATAACCTCACATATTTCTGTGTGATTTTAGGGTAGCTGGAAAAGTAGAGGCTAAAATACACCAGAATCAGGGGTGATTCTAAAGACAACAAATTCCCTTTCAGACTCCTTGGAAGCCTTCTTCCAAACACATAACTCTCACTCTGGCAAACAATAAATCACATTAAAGAAGGAAACATTTATCTAAAAAAGTGTTAATCCCAAGGTATGACATAATTTCAATCAAATTTAATTAATCCTCAAAAGAAGAACTGATATAGGAAGAGTTGTTGTGACATCTAAGGCAAGGGCCTGGCATTTTCGTAATACAGAAGATTGTCACCTCTGCAAAAATGGCAGATGGATCATACTGATTAATTATCATGCAAATATACATGCAGTAATACTAGAAGGTGGTCTGAAAAGGTTTTAACAGAAAATGAGGCAAGAACAGCAAGTTTTGTTCAGGCTTGCTGCAAGGTCTTCTTGGATAAGAGAACACAAACTTAACTTCATACAAACCATTATTGGAGTATCATCCTCCTGCAACTGAAACCTTCAGCAATACATTTGAAGAAGCATATAAAGAGGCTTCCTTCATGCAGCAAGATGTCTAGAGACAGTCCTAATACATATTATGCTAATTTTTTGGCAAGACACCTATAAACTGCTAAAAAGATGGCTAAGCTGAGCCTGGGCTACAAGCATCTAATCTTTGGTTTGCAATGCCTCTTGCAGAAGGAGATAAGATTAAATTTAAGGCCTGGCTGATGTCAGGCAACTATCTCTTACTTTAAAGTCTCACTGCTACCTCCTAAAAAGCAGCAAATATGAGACCAAGTGATTCCCTTTTGAGTAAGACCTAGATGAGGCGAAGACCTTGTGATTTCTTTTTAGTACTCTCTTGCTTCCCTCTCAGATGACATGAGATTGTTCCAGGAACACCAAGCTCTGTCTCTAACTGGTTATGGCTCCAAGAACCAGCCTGGGATTTTTTTTTGTCCATGGCAGGGATTCATTCCTCTGCTCAACAAACAGGCACAGTTTGGTTGCCAATCAAAAACCACCCAAGGATTCAAAGTGAACATAGATCTCATGCAGGACACCTAGGTAGCAGCTCCCTGAACTCACACATGAAGCAGGACTGTTAGCTGGGGCAAAACCCACCAACTGACACGAGCTAAAATCCAAGCCGTTTAATGTTGCCAGCAAGCAACATTCCCAACAAGAGGATCGTGCAGCATCACTTGAATCTGGAACACCATTTCTCCCATCTATCCCAGGAACCAAGCAGCTCTGTAGTCATCCCTTCAAAAAACATCAAGGCAGATTTACCTCCAGTAAGACAAATCCATTGAGGATTTTGCAACAGAGGCCCATTCCAAACTCGGCAGCATTTCATTAAAATCAGAAATACAAGTGCTCTAGTGCCAAGGCAGATACACCAGACCAGACTCTTCCTGCCTTCCCAGCTCATGCTGCTTTAGTAATTGTACTAATGTTGTTTCATTACCAACCTGTGTCTCTCCCTAGGACACAGTCTGGATATTTCTGGTATACGATGGAACCTTCACCATGAGCTGCTGAGCTCTTTCATGTATGATCAATAAACAATCGTTGAACTCCATAACCCTTTGAAGCGGAGGATATGCTTGTTAGCCAGCCCGTGTTGTGGGATACATCTGAGGTGTATTGCTCCTGGGGCCATTGGCACAGTGAGCAGCATGGACTCGTAGCTCTTCCCAGAACAGAACTCCTCAGAAGTGTTCATTTTCATTTGAACAGTTGCCGCAAGCTGTGAGGCAGACGAGCCTTCCCCCTGCTGTGCATGTTTATGTATAAATGTAAATCTTTCTTACCTTTCATCTGTGAAAACTGAAACTTCACCAAATGCCCTCGTTTACTGAAAACCCACATGCAGGGGGTTTTCAGAGAAGCAGCTTTCCATCCAGCATTATGTACATTCCTCTAGACCTGTGCTAAATTAATCTTGGGTTTTAATAAACAACTGCAGTATTATTTTTACATGAACCATGAAGGCAATCACAATATATTGTAGCTAATGTGTTCTATACACAGTGAAATGCAGGAATACTTTTGGGAACTTGCAGACATTTGAAAGATTAATCATCCCTTGTTAGGGCAGGCCTAGCATGGGGCAAGTAATATTTGGGTTAGGAAAGGATTTCTGAGCTGTTTTTCACCTCTGCCTAAGATGCCACACTTTCAAATCATGTTTTGCATAAGTAATTATAACAAATTGCATGCAGAGCAATCAAGCCAGCAAATTCTGCAGTAGGACACACTGAAACACCAAATTGGAAATGATTATGCCTCTCTAAGGTGTTAACCTTTTCACACCACCATTTCTAAATAGATGGTGAGATTTCACCCCGCAACAGTGTGCCCAAACAATAACAAATCTTCTGCTAACACAGAATCAACCCTATTTAGTGTCCCTCTGCCTTAAGTTCAATAGCCCGCAGTGCTCAAACAAATTCAAACCAACTACAGATAGAACAAACACCTAGTAAAAGCAATAGTGGCAACTAAAATTATCCTGACATTGGACAAGAAAAAAAAAAGAGAACCAGGGTCAGGGCCTTTTCCACATCCTACCTCTCAAATGCTAAGCAGTGAGCCATGGTTTCAGTTTTTCTCATAGTGCTTCTAAAGAGAAGATGTCCTTTAACACGGGTGACCTACGGCACAATTAACTCTAAGTTTTGAGAAGTACTAGTGACATGTTTAGTAATTGCTATTATATATTACTTGGAAGAAGTCAAAATCAGGGAGATTGACTATAAAATTGCTGAATATTGATCCAAAGCTGTAGAGTTTACAGTATGCAACCTTGTATTTGTGAAGTCTGTGCTACAAGACCCAAAGAGCCTTCCCTCATCCCACTGTCCTCTGGGGAAGAAGCAAATGGCGAATTGCAAATGATTATCCCACCTGAAAAAAATTTTCAGGAACTGAGAAAAATTCTCCACCCCTAATTAGGATAAGAAGTGTTTGTATCAATTGAAAAGAAAAAAAAAAACCCACAAGAGTTCAAAAGATATTTCAGTTCAGTTTTGATGATTTGGGTTTTTTTCATCATACAGTTTCAGTAGAAAAGTCACTTTCGAATGAGAAAAATGGAACTGTCTATATGTAAATCCTGAAATCTCTCATTTCATATCTCCAAACCCAATGGTTGTTCAGATCAGATGTCTCTGACTGTGGCACCATCTATCTTTTCTTGTTCTAAGTTAGGTGTGCTATGAAGGGGACAGAGATCCTCTTTTCATTCCCCATATAACATCCAGAACAAGTCCTCGATGTACTGCTATTAACAAGTGTAACAATAATACAAACAATAAATAATAACTGAATAACTGGAACAAACAGGTTGTCCTTTATGTCAGCAAGTCCTGAACAATATAAAGCCTTATAAAGACAAAACCCATACCCCAAAGGCCAGGGAGAAACGTAGAAGCAGTTGTACATCACAATGAGCCAGCAGTGCCCTGGCAGCCAGGAGGGCCAAGCGCGTCCTGGGGGGCATCAGGCACAGCATGGCCAGCTGGGCAAGGGAGGGGATTGTCCTGCTCTGCTCTGCACTGGGGCAGCCTCACCTCGAGTGCTGGGGGCAGTTTTGGATGCCACAACGTTAGACAGATGTTAAACTATTATATTAGAGAGAGTCCAAAGGAGTGCAATGAAGTTGGGCGAAGGGCCTTTGAGGGAAAGCCGCTCCTCATGGCTGAGGTCACCTGGTCTGTTCAGCCTGCAGAAGAGGAGACTGAGGGGAGACCTCATTGCAGTCTGCGGCTTCTTCATGAGAGGAAGAAGAGAGGCAGGCACTGATCTCTTTTCTGTGGTGATCAGTGACAGGATCCGAGGGAATGGCCTGAAGTTGTATCAGTGGAGGTTTAGGTTGGGTATTACAAAAAGGTTCTTCACCCAGAGGGTGGTTTGGCACTGGAACAGGCTCCCCAGGGAAGGGGTCACAGCACCAGCCTGACAGAGTTCAAGAAGTGTTTGGACAGTGCTCTCAGGCACATGGTCTGACTCTTGAGTATGGTGCTGTGCAGGGCCAGGAGTTGGACTCAATGATCCTTTTACGTCCCTTCCAACTTTGAATATTCTGTGAGTCTGTGATTCTATGAATAAACCGATTCTGATTTGCCAATAACTTAATTTTAAAATTATATCAAGTAGCAGTAACAACAGTAAGAGAACACTGCAGGAGAGACATGTTAATGAATAGCAATATGAATTCAAAGCACTATGGTGCCAGTGGAAAATCGTAAATATTATCAGATAATACCACTAAGCAGAAGGCATTCTATCAAGATGTTGATTCATCTTCAATTTCAGAATCACAAAACCAAAGAATTCTCAGGTATTTAACATAAGAGCCTTCAGTCCATCTGTCAGGTCCCATAGCTGGGACCCATCCAGGGTCTGCATCAAAACAACTGATCAAAAAACTCATTCCAGTAGGCTTTGCCCTAGGGATCTGGAAGTGCAAGGACAGTTTATACTTGAAAAATTAATTCATCTCTGTCTTCACAAAGACAAGTATGTCCTATCTTTCCTCTCAGATGACTTTGAACCCAGAATATCAAAGCAGCAGGAGCTAAATATGATGTTTCTAGATGAACAAACACTGGCAACAGCACATGAAATAAAATTTCTATCTTCAGTCTTAGTTTCTATCCTTGAAACTTTGATTTCTCTAAACCAATGATAATCATGTGAAATTCAGAATCCCAGGTTACATATGCCTTATGGTCATTATTGGTATCATAATGCTATTAAAATTACGGTATGATCAAACTAGCATGGATTTACCCCAAATGCTCTTTGCAGATACTCATGCATTCTCCCACAGTCCTAACATCAGTCTGGTCATTTGTATTTCATTTTCCTTTGTATTTCATTTGACCTCAGACAATTCACTCTACTTGAAGTTTGTTCTGTAATTCTCACAAAACTGTTCTGAGTTTCTTATAAATTGATTGACAGATGAACAAGTAGAAGATTCAGAAACAATTATCCTCCATCATAGGATGTACTATAGCAATAAGTAATTTTTTTAAGGAACTATTATTTAAGCTGTTTATAAAAATAGAACTGAAAAGAGTAATATTTCTGAACACTGAACTACAATGGACCATATTTTTAGATCAACTTGCTTTTCAGATATATGCAAAAAATCCTCTCAGTATTCCTCCCTCACATGTTAATTTGAAAATTTACTCCACAACTTCAAGAATGAAGGCGATACCTTCTTAAACCTGCAATAGATACAATAAAAGAGCACTTCTGGCATCTTGCTTTTGCTGATGTGGCGCCTGCTGATTTTGATACTCTCGTACCAGGCCTTGTGGCTTGCTAGTATGCAGTGCTCAGCTCCACAGCAAGTACAGCCTGAAGTGAGCAATGCAGAGCTGCATGTACTGCTTTTGCCTCAGTGGTGATGTCATGGGAGAGGGCTTTTCCTCTGATCAAGTTCCCCAGCTGCCCTCCTAAAAGTTAAGCTGAGGTTCTCGCAGAGGATGTTTAATGCCATGCAGTCTCTCATCTACCACATGCTTAGTTTCAAGTTCCTTGTTATGAGAACTGTGTGAACCAGCTGAAAGGATCAAAAGAGGAACAAAAAGGATGAGCTGAAAATAAACAGTGTTTAAAGAAATAGCAACTGGTGTAGCCTTTAGAAGATGAGAAGCAACATGAAAAATAAGGGTAAAGGGTACAACAAAGAGGAAAGGAATAAACTGCACTCCATCCTTGTCCTACAGATGAGACAGAGAGAAATGCTTTTCAATATAGATTAGATATTAGGGGTGTTCTTTCCATCTGAGACAGGTCTAAAGACCCATCTGTAGACAAATGAAGAACATCTCCACTTCTTCTAGCAAAAACTTAGAAGCCTACAGTATTTGTAGATATAAACCTGTAGACATGTACTTAATCCCATGATGATTATTAGAAAGGCATTTCCCACAGAAACCATTAAAACAGTACAGACCAGTCAGTACTGGAGAATTTTGCCTACAGAGTAAATGGTGTCTCCATCAACACACATTATCTCAGAAGTAGGACAAACACCTTCAGCACTAATTTACATGGAGATGATCCTGCTGTGGAGTATAATGATGGGCCAAATAATGTCTCTTCTCATACTATTTTCTATTATTTTTATGATTCTGCTTATAATCATAAAATCATAGAACGGTTTGGGTGGGAAGGGACCTTAAACATCATCTACTTCAAACCCCTCTGCTGTGCGAGGGACACCTTCCACCAGACCAGGTTCCATCCAACCTGGCCTTGAACACTTCCAGGGATGGGGCATCCATAACTTCTCTGGGCGACCTGTTTCAGTGCCTCATCACCATCACAATAAAGGACATATTAAGGTGGCCAGGAACGGGGGAAATAGGCTCGAAGAGACTCAAAGACTGGAGCAGAGTGAAGGTGTCTAAAGTCAATATTGCCCCCCAGCTAAAATACAGACACTGGAAACTGTTCTGTTGGTTCAAAAATTGGTAAAGAAATTAAAGTGCAACAAAGTCTAACAATATGGATGCTCAGTCCCAACTATCATAGCATTTCTGTCTCAAATATAATGAATAAATAAATACTGAGATGATTCAATGCTTGCTTGCTTTCAAGTCTTTGTTCAAAACAAGAGGGCAGAAAATTATATAAATGGAAGGAGTAAGGAAAGTAGAGATTCTTATCTCCAAGGAGATGAGGTATAAAGAACAGCAATCATTAGGAGAGAAGATATTACTGCTTTTTCATTAATGATATGCAAAACCACTAAGAAAATGGTAGCATGTCATTAGCAGCTTTTGGGCAAATTGCATAGTTCCTGAAAAAAACGAATTCTCACTGCAACCAAAAGCCATTTTGTTCATTCGTGTTAACTGTTGTGTCCATTTCTGAGCCATCGTGAAACAGAACTCCATAGGAAATAACACCATCCCCCCTCCAGGAAGAAAAAAAAAGCACAGGCATTGGTGTTTGGGTTTTTTTTTTTGCATAACTAAGATCAGATTTCACCAGAATGAAGGAAACAAAATGGTATCACTTCACCTTAAAAAAACACCAACTACCCACAGTACTGAGGTAAAAAACTTATAATAAAAATACTATCTGATGAAACAGCAGAATATGACTAAGAGTCATATTGGTTGCAGAAGAACAGAAAAGAGCTTGTTCCTCTGTAATGCTCTGCCAATTTTTGCCAGCTGTGAAGAAAATAAAACATTTTAATATCTGAAAGCTATCACCCAAATACTCTTTCATTTGAATTTTTATCATTTAAAATATTTTCAGATAAACTAAAGGAAATTTCAGTGAAAATGTCTTCCTAATCAAGGAGTCAAAACCCCAACTAAAGATGGAAGCACAAATTATTTTACTTTACAAAAATTCTGTAAAATGTATGAATGCAGAAGTGCTCTATGTTTTAAGAATTTTTATTCATTGAAATGCTGTAGCAACTAATTTGCTTTAATTTTCATTGCTTCAAAATACAAATAACCAGTAGTAAATACATGGTATTGAAGGCATTTTACACTCCCATATCCTTCTCTCCTTATTCACTAAACCCCAGCATGACAGTCACAATAGATGAATATATGGGGTAAATAAAGACCTCCCTAAACTGTTTTTTAACTGCTGGGTTACTCTATCACCCTCCACCAGTGTTCTCCACAGCCCAGAGGGGATCACAGCTATGAAGAATCCCTCAGCTCTGGCTTTCCTCCTCTGCCTGTACAGTCTCACAGTTCCCCTATAAGCTGCTGCTTGAGGTGATTTATACCCTTCCCGGTCTCCAGATGCTAACACGTACGTATCCTGCTAATTGAAAGCCTATTTAATATTCCTGTCAGTCAGACCTTTTCACGCATCAAATTCGTACTTTCCTATGTTCTGCAGTGAAGAAGATTCCCATGCTAGTTTTCAGTCATACCTCTGGATATGTTGACAATGCATACTTCTCCTTCTTGCTGATGCTCTGGAAATTTTGATAACAGTGAGTATGACCCCTGCCCTGACTCACTTCAGGGATGCCCTGTGATGTCTCCCAGCTACAGAAAGTAGTTTTGCATCTGCTTGATTCACTCTCTGGCAGGCACAGCAAGGGAATTTCTTCACTCTTTCCCCCACCCCCAGCATTACTGACCTTTTTTGTGGCCTTAAAGTGCCTTAGGAGTTTGCTTGGCTTTATCAGGATGCAGGAGAAGGTGATAATGGAGTCAGGCATCTGTCCATGCTTGACTGTGTCCAAGGATGTGAGAAGCAATCTTTTTTTTCTTTTTTTTCCTTTTTTTTTTTAGTTTACGTATCAAAGGTAGATTCCTGCCTCCTGCTTATCCTTTTGATCACTTCCCAGGCTGTGTCTCCTGCAGTGCTGTAAGGCTGCAGAAGCACAGACCCACACAAGTCAAAGGGTGTCAGAGCTTTCTCAGTCAGCAGGCGAATTAACAACAAAGTAAGAATGCTCACACTGGGGCACATGTCTCAGTCCAGCCGAGGATCTCTCTCTGACAGCAGCCAGCTGAAGATGCCTTTTGCCAAACACAAAAATTAAACAAATGTGTAAAGGCTCCAGCAAGGCTGGAAGTTGGGGCTGCCTTAGGGACATGCTGAAATAGAGAACTCTACACCTTAGCTATTAACAGCTCTAAATGGATTTTAATTCCGTAGGCATATCCACTTGCTTTCTGAAAACTTTGATAGTTTCAGGGAATTTCTCCTTTTGTGTCTCTGAAAACTGACATCTGACAATTTTATCTGATGCTCCCTAGCTCCAATATAAAGACAGATACTCAATTCATGGGGTTTGTGCCATCCATGACTTACAGATCCCTTTCATACCCTCTCTTGGCTGTGTCCTTTTCAAGCTTAAGAATCTGTCTGTTCAGCCACACCTCATGGAAAAGATGTCCCACATCCCTGATTATCTATATAGCTTTATTCTAGTTCTACTGTATCTCTTCTGAGATTTGAAGGCAAGAGCTGCTTGTGGCATTAAAAAACTGGAGCACCATAAATAGGGGCATAATGATACTTTATGTTTCCTATTCTTTTCTTAATATGTATTTCTTTCAGCCACACTGACATTTTCATTATAATTCCAATAGCCTTGGCCTTACATGAAGCCAATGGTTCTTCATTTTAGATTTTAGTTTTTATGACCCTGAGAAATCCAATATTAGAGAGAAATTTTGTCACTTTGTTCCCTACTTCTTCTTCCCCATCACCTATGAATATGTGGATCAGCACAGGTACATGGACAATACATGTTCTGTATAGAAAAGCACACTATTAATCTTTAACAAAAAATTATTACAGAAAGAAAATCCTCATTCTCTGACAGGATAAAATGACAGTTTGGCAAAGTTGTCCTTAAGGTGAAAAAGAGTAGGTTTAAACTTTTGATGGGCATTCTCTTTAAAAGCTCAGCAAATAAAGTATTTATCATTGGCAATTATTGCAACAGCTTTTTTTGTGCCCGAAACACACATGGGTCTGCTCTGACAGAGATGCTGATTTATGGCTATAAACACAAAAGTTTGTAGAAAAAAGTAATACCTACTTAGAAAACATGATCAGAAAAAAACCCCAGAAAACCTATCAGGAATGTTGTCTGTTGAACAGATCTGCCAAGTAAACAAATGCCAATTATTCTTGGTATAAATTATTTCTTTTAAACTGAAATGTAGAAGTGAATGGAGTTTTTTAAATATACATGACTTTTCAAAACCAAATCATGCCTAAAAAATAAGTAACATAGTACAGTTTACATTAAAAACTTTTATGGGTTCCTGTCAGTGAAGATCAGAGAATACGGGATTATGTGCATTAGATCAGTCTGGAATACAGTAACACGTAATTTAATGAATTGAGTAATTTTGTCTAGTATATGACTAGAGAATCTCAGATTTATGTTAACATTTTGTACAGTTTATGTAGAACATGTCTGAATAGACTGACAATAGTCATCTAAATAATTTTTATTGCATGTTTGACTCACATGTAATTATAATAGTCATGTCAGTAGTAAAATTCAATACAACTCATCAGTTTGTGTCTGTTGTGGGCTACCAGAAAAACGAGAAAAGCTTTGGTCTTTAACTACACAGAAAGAAAAAAGTGACAAAACATTCTTTTATCCTTCAGAGAACAGAGAGATTACCAGGGATCTGACTTGAAAAGAAAACAGAACGTACAATGGGACTGGATAAAGAAATTATGATTAATGAGACGCCTCAGATTACACGTAATCACAGAAAAATAGGTCTGAAACAGACCTTGATTAGTCACTTAGTCCATCCTCCAATTCCAATGCCAGATCAATAGTACTTAATACTTGTCCAGTACATACTTAAAGACATCCAGTAACAGACACCATTACACCCTGTGATACAAAGCTGTGCCTCACTAATGTTACCATTAGAAAAGCTTTTCCTCCTTGATGCAATTTAAGTCCATTACATCTTACCCTACCTACCAAGAATAGATGATTCCCCTTCTCTTTGCAATGGCCTTCTAAGTATATGAAGAGCCTTAGCACGTCTGTCTTCTGCCTTCTTTTCCCTAGTTGGAACAACTCCAGCTTCCTCAGTCTTCCCAGTCTTCCGTCCACCCTTGTTCCCACCTGCCCTGACTCCTGTTGGTTCACATAGCTCTTGAGCTGTGGTGCACAAAATTAGCCCTTCCACTGGTATCCTACCAATATTGCATAGAGCCCACACATTGCTCCCCACATTTATATCTTCCTGGAATGTTTACTGGTTTTGCCGGGAACACACATCGCTGACTCATACTCAGCTTGTGACTTACTGTAGACTCCAGATGCCTTTCTGGAAGATTACTTTTTCACCCATTGTTCATTTCCTGAATTTGTACAATTTTTTTATACCTGTCTAAGCTCACTGCTTTTGTGCCCCCAACCTGTGTCTTATGTTTTCTAGACCAGTTTTCTCTGTGTCAAGATCTTAATCCCCTCTTCCAGCATGCCTGCAATTCCTCACAGAACCAAACAGAACAAGATTTCGATTCCTGCAAGATCCTACCTGGTAAACCCATTTTGCCAGCAGCTATTGATATCTACTCGATAGGCACGGTTATCTACCTAGTTAAGACCCAGCTCCATAGCAGCCACACACAGACTACGTTCCCCTAGCTTTTTATCAGAATGCCAAAGTGCAATACCAAACAACAAAACACTACATTTTTGCATGACTCAGTTGCTGTGGTAACATAAATTAACAAAATGTACATTGTTGTAGCAGCTTTGTCATATAACTACGTAGGCTTTTCCACGCAAATAATGGCAGAAGCAGCACAAGATTCTCAGATGAAACAGTATCTGGACAAAATGTGATGGCTAAAAAAGGTAAAATAATGCCAGGTGAAGGCTAAACAAAGAGCTGACAAACCATCTGGATTTTTCAAGGATGTCAGTTTGGAATCAGGGACCATAATTGTAGTTAAATGGAAGGAAAGGATAAGTGTCTACCTGCCAAAGGTACTCAAACAACCAAAGCAGAAAGCCAGCAAGAAATACACTTAATGTTCAGGATCTTCAAGTAAAGCAGCAGTTATTTAAGATGACTAAAGCAACAGGCACTGATACTGATGACATTATGCTGAAATCAGCTATCTGCTCTGGCATATCTGATAATCTCAAGCACAAGGTGGATCAAGAGAGTTTGGGGGGTTACCTTAGAAGCAGGTTGTTGTGGATAGCAGCACAAAACACAGGTTTCCCAAGCTGAGAGGGTGAGGAATAGGTTCAACTACAGGGGCTGGCCAGAGCATTGGACAACTGAAGGAATAAAAGAGCCATTCCCCGTCTGAGGCAGAAAATATTCAAGTAATGGAAAACAGCTGAAATGCACAACATAATTGAGAAGGTAAAGAAATTCTGAAAAGATGAATGTGCATTTCTTATACTAAAAAGAGAGATAACTGATGTAGAGCTGTTAATGAAAGTTTCACTTGACAGAGATTGATAAAGAAGACAGAAGGGAAATCAGAGTTAACACATACAGGAGATCAGTTTTACAGAAAAAGTATTGTTTATAAACTTTTGCTATTCTGTATTACATTGTAGTTATGCCAATACAGATTCTGGAAACAAAGGAGGTTCTGGTTTCCAAAGACGGCAGCTGGTCCCATTTTCCCTTTTCTTGCTTTTAAGTACTGATTGATCCTGTAAGCGTGTTCTCATTTATTAACAACAACTTTTTCTTTCATTAGCTGACCAGGAAAGTGTTGTGAAACATGTGAAAGTCCCAAAGAAGCCACGGAAATCCTGAGTTTCAGCAAAACCCAATGAACAGTGATGTAGGAATGACAGGGGACATACAATGGGGAAGGAAGAAAGAGATGTGGGAAGTTCTGAAGGCACATAAATCCCCAGCCTCTGACTGTCCTAGCCTGAGAAAATCTTTTAACACTCATGATCTCTCCTTCAAAAGTACTATTACTATATCGTGGGTGCAGCATGGTCAAAGAACAGAAAAATCCTGGTTTCTGACTCCCAAGTCAGAATCCTTATTCCTGTTTCAATTGAGAAGCAAGTTGTTTCCTAAGGCAATAAGGAGGAAATGAGGTTTTACCAATGAGCAGTGCAGCGACATCAAGTAGCTCGCTTCACTTTGAGTAGCCCTCCCATTTGAGCAGACGTAACTCATGCTTATGAGTGGCATGTTTTAATCACTCATAATGCACTCCAGGTTTATAGAATCACAAAATCTTCTAAACAGCAGATGAGGTCAAAAAGATCCTTTAGACAAACTCAAGAGGAGCTATAGTATACCAAGAAAAAAACATTAATGTGAAACTTTTGTGATTTTAAGTCATTTCAAAATCAATTCCATACTGCTGTTCTCTCTTATTCTGATAATTGAGAATCATTTTCTCCAGCACTGCAGTGCTTTTAACTGACTCATATGCTCCTCAATCACGGGCAAAGGCTTCCATAATAAGCAGCAAAGTAGCACTGCAAGTGTCTAATTCTTTCATCTTGCTTTCACCAATTTCCCCTATTAAATTAATATTCATAGTCATATTTGGACACTACTCTGGCTCTGAAACAGCATCAGCATATGGGACTGAGGGAACAAGCATTTTAATTTTTTAAGTAAAGGCCTCAAATTCCTTCTGTACAGCTAAGTAGCTAACCAGGGGTGAGAGGTGGCCTTTTGCATCATGAACTGAACCCTCCAAACTCGTGCCTAGGATGGGATGAGATCCACTGAAAAATTCAACAGACTTTGTAATGAATGAGTCGAAAGAACAAAATCATGCCATCATTCTACAAGCTATGTCAGCTCTAAGAGAGAGGGTTTGTGGAAACTTATATAGGAAAGCAACGTAGCCCTGTGCCTCCCTAATGTTTTGTCCAGGCAAATCTATCACATTTTATTGAAAAAATAACCCCTGCAAAGTGGTCCTCTGGACTCATCCTTCTGTGTACAATTTCTGTAAATTGGATGCAGAATTTTTTTAATTTAGCCCATTTTCTGCTGGGTACCAGAAGAGGTTTTTATAAATTCCAATAGTAGAATAGGAGTGGGTAACAGTTATATATCTATATATAAACACACATTTGCAGCCTGTGAGTAGCAATAGCTGTATGTCTTATCTTGTATACGATATGCTCCATCAGCTACAAGCCGTAATCACAACACCAGACTTTCATTCATATCTTCTAAGCAGCTCCTGGCGCTCAGCCGCCTCGGCAGAAGCACGGAAGGCTGGGTGGGATGGTGAGAGGTAGATTACTTCAACTGCATGAAAGTAACTGCGGGGTGGGAGGAAACATCTCGTAATTAGAACACGGGACGGAAATAAAGGTCTCTACCAACTCAGTCACAGAGGGAGTTCGTGATCCTTGGAGAAAAGCTTTCCGACCGCCCTCTCTCCACCTGCACAGCCGGGGCGGTGGGGCACAGGGACACTTGAACAGCGAGCGCCCCTTAGGACGCGGAGGTTTTCTCCGATGGCGGCAGGACCTTTGCCGGGCCGGAGGACCAGCTGCCCAGGCCGCGCTGTCCCGGCCCTCCCCGCTGGCCCCAGCCGGTAACGTAGCGGCGTTTTGGGAGGGGGGACCCGCGGCAACTTTCGGGAATTCAAGGGGGAAATCCACGGCGCGGGGGGGTGAGCCGTGTCTCTCGGCTGCCCACCACCCACAGCCGCTGCTAAGG